>VXBX01009908.1:948623-963520 GCA_013400415.1 Scytalopus superciliaris
TCTATTGTGTATGGAAATTCATTGCCAGTGTGGGTTGTTCTGTTTCGTTTTTTATTCTGCGTATAATTACGTCCCCTTCTGGCAGTTAATCCATGGCCTTTTGGGATGCTGCACTGCTCTTTGTAAGCTTTTTTTATTATTTTTATATTATAATTATTAAAAGCCTGACTTTCTCTTCTCATCACTGTGAGATTACCAGTCTGTTTGAATTGAAATGTAATTTGAAAGGCTTGTTTGTCGCTTTTTGTGCAGTTTCAATATTTTGAGTGGGGAGAAAAGTAGCTGGGGAAGGGGAGGGGGTCCCGGGGAGGGGTCATTCTTGTTGTTTTCCTGTCTTTCTCCAGTGACTGGAAAGACTGAAGAACATGAAGCATCTTCTGTAACGTCCTTCCTTGTCCCTTCAGCATAACTGTGTGTCTGGTCACTGAACTGCAGTGAGATCTCATTTAGAAACATTGCAAGGATTTCCTCCTGTAAATTAGGGTTCCTTATGTTTAGATGACACTACATGCAGCTTATTTTGGCAACTGTTTTGTTGTGGTTAGTTAAAGATGCATCCTGAACCTTGCAAGTGCAGTGTGAGGGCTCAGCACAGGCCCCAGGGCTGGGGTGGAGCTCCCTGGGGTCCCAGAAGGGGAGAACAACTGTGGGATCTTCCATCCCCAGCACCAGATCCTGCCTGTAGGAACACTCCCTGCCCACAGGTCCTGCAGCAGCACGGACAGTCCCAGTGCGGTGTCTCCATCCCAGGCCATTCAAACAAGATCCTGCTCTGGAGGATCCCCAGAGACAGGAACAAGGCAAAGATGTATTTTTTTACACTTTGGAAAACCATGGAAAAAGAAAACCAGTATTAGTGACTCAGGTGCTGTTCACATACCTGTCAGGAAAGGAAGGGAAGGTAAAAGGGAAGGATAAGGGTTTTCCTGCTCTCCATGTGAGGTTGCCTGGCTCTGCCCTTCCCTGCGAGGAGGAACAGCCTGAGAAGGGGCTGGAGTCCAGTCAAATAAGAAAACACAGTGCCCAGCTGCCTGAGGAACTCGTGTGCAATTTCACTGGTAGGACAGGAGGAAACTCCAAGTTCCTGCTGGTTCAGAGGAGAATCAGTTCCTGCTGGGATTTGGGCTCCTGGGGATGTGCCAGTCCAGGTACTGCTGGGCCCTGCTGAGCCTCTGCCAGGGCTGGGCCATGAGAGCACCAGAGGAGATGCTGTGACTGCTCCAGTTTCAGTAACAAACAGGAATTTTGCTTCATTCCCTTTCTGTTCCCCGTGGAACTGAAGCTGAAGGTCCCCATCCCTGTCTCCAGGAGAGGGGAGAGCCCTGGAATCAATCAGCGGAGAGAGCAGGGCTGGCGCTGCAGCGTCACTGCCTTTCTGTTCCTGGACTCTGCGTTGTCATTTCTGGGACATTTCCTGCATTTATTTATTATTTGAGGGAGGGGAGGGAATCAAATTAATTGGGGCACTGTGGGCCACCTGGATAATTAATGTTTGGACTTTTAACCAGTACAATTCAGGGCAAAATAAGCTCCAGAATATGTATTTAAAGAATAAAATGCACACCCTGGCCTGAAAGGAGGGTGTGAACCTTTTCCTTTGCCTATTTTTTACCTATACCCAAAGAAATACCATCCTACATACACAGTATTCCTGGCTGGGGGGGGGTCTTTGTGAATATTCCTTATGTATAACACCATGAATGTTAATATTGTCATTGAATTCGGGGAGGGGAATATTTTTAATGATAAAACAACTGTTCAAAGTTGGTTTTTTAAGGTTAAACTGAAAAAAAAAAAAAAGAAAAAAAACATTTATCCAATTCAGTGTACAATCTGTATTGCACTTTTTCACATTTTAATGCTACGTTTTCTTACATATCCTGTGATTTTAAATTTGGAACATTGTGTATCCTTGTAGTGTCATAGTCAAGCTGTTGAGTGACAGCTTCCCTCAGACATTTGGGGAAAAAGAACCAAACCTGTATCTTGTTTTATGATTCTCATGTAGAATAATTTCAAGGCTGCTGTAGACGTCGACCTTTCTGTACCATTTCTTTGCTTTCTTGTAGTATTTGCTGTATCCTCTATGGCTTTTTTTAATAACTTCATGTTTATTATTTGGTATTGGACATCCAATACACTTTTTTTAATCCAATCAAATTCTGGGCTGCTTGAAGAGTTTGTTTAATTATTCCTAATCAGTGCAGGGACCAGGTTTGGAATTTTATTTTTTTTTGTGTCCTCCAGAGGAGGAAGAGGAAAATTGTTATTCTGCCTCAGTCTTTGTACAGACACTGAGCATGTAACATCGTTCTGTCTTCCTTCTATTTCAAAGCTCCATGGTAAAAATACCACCTTTTAATAAGCAGGCAGAGAAGGAAGGGGTTCAAATCACTGAAAGTACATTTAGTAGCCTTAGTAAACTGGTAAATTATGACAAATAATACTATAATAATGGAATAGAGCACTTTGTAGCTTTTGGAGTGCAGCAACTGATACCCTTGTTGCTCCTCTCATGCTGACTCCAGCCTTTCCCTCATACTGGAGACTCACACTGGCCCTCAGCCATTTTCCCAGCTACTTGTATCCTTTGGAACACCATCCTGACTCCTGCGAACAGGAAAAATGCTTCTGCAGGTTTTGCACCCCCTGCTCCCCATTTTGTTCAACAGATCCCTCAGTTAACTCATAAGTTGTGCACCCACACTGATGGCTCGGGTGGGATGGGACCCCCAAACCCTGCTGAAGGGACACAGGGCCTGCAGCTGGGCAGGGATGTCACAGCCATGCACAGCCATCTGTCCAGGGGAGGAGAAAGGGGGAGCAAAGGCACAGCCAGAATACAGACAGGCAGCCCTCTATTTACTGACCTCGAGCTCGGAGCAACCTGGGATGGTTGGAAGGGTTGGAATGAGATGAGCTTTATGGTCCCTTCCAACCCAACCCAGTCTGGGATTCATGCAGAGTCACTGAGGCTGGAAAAGCCCTCCAAGTCCACCCTGTGCCTGATCCTCCAGGGGTCGCCCAGCCAGAGCACTGAGTTACACATCCAGTCAGTCCTTGAACACCTCCAGGGGTGGGGACTCCATCCCTTCTCTGAGCAGCCCCTTCCAATGCCTCACAGCCCTTTCCAGGAAGAAACTACTCCTCATGTCCAACCTGACCCTCCCCTGGCACGGCCTGAGACCGTTTCCTCTCACCCTGTTCCTTGTTCCCTGGAGGAGAGCCCAACCTCCCCTCAGCTCCTGTCAGGACTTCCAGAGAGCCAGAAGGTCCCCCCTGAGCCTCCTTTTCTCCAGTCTGAGCCCCCTCAGCCGCTCCCCATCACACTCCCGCTCCAGGTTCTGTGATACAAAGCGAGCATTTCTCTCTGGCCAGTGCAGATATTCCCTGTGCTGCTCTGCCCGCCTGCCAAAGGGCTGGGTTTGCCTTGGAGGGCAGGTGGCAGCTCTCACCCGCAGGGACAGAACAGGGGCTGTGACACAGCCCGGGGACACCAGATGGCAGCGCTGACTCGCTGGTAGAGGAGCTGCAGCTCAGCCAGAGCCCGCGCGGAGCTGCCGCCGCCTGGAAGGGAATGGCTCTGCTAAGGAGCCTCACTCGGTGCTGCTGCTCCTCAGGGGCAGTTCAGGGAAGAGCTCAAGCTGCAAATTACAGTTTTCCCGTGCCTGACTGGGGCTTTCCCTGCCAGCGCTCCAGCTCCCAGCACAGAAGGAAGGGGCTGCCTCAAACACCTGCAATAAACTGGGGCAACACTTGCAGGTTTTTCCCATTAAGAACAGCCATCCATCTCCACATATGAGACTGGATTTAAACCAAATTCATCTCTATAAAAGCAGTTCTTCAGGGGCTCAACGTGATGTAACTCAACAGCCTTTGCCAAAAGTATTAAACCATTTACAACTTTTCATAGGATCACAGAATGGTCTGGATAGAAAGGACCT
The DNA here is from genome assembly GCA_013400415.1 of Scytalopus superciliaris. Taxonomy (NCBI): domain Eukaryota; kingdom Metazoa; phylum Chordata; class Aves; order Passeriformes; family Rhinocryptidae; genus Scytalopus; species Scytalopus superciliaris. The sequence goes on from VXBX01009908.1 coordinate 952,568, forward strand.
TAAAGCTCATCTTATTCCAAGCCCTGCCATGGGCAGGAACACCTTCTATCCCAGGTTGCTCCAAGCCCTGTCCAACATGGCCTCTTGGACACTTCCAGGCATGGGGCAGCCACAGCTTCTCTGCCCAAGCTGTGCCAGGACCTGCCCACCTTCACACACAACAATTGCTTCCCAATATCCCATCTAACCCTGGCAGTGGGAAGCCATTCGCCCTTGGCCTGCCCCTCCATCCCTTGTCCCAAGTCCCTCTCCAGCTTTCCTGGAACCCCTTTAGACTCTGGAAGGGGCTCTCAGATCTCCCTGAAGCCTTCCCTTCTCCACACGAACACCCCCAGCTCTCCCAGCCTGTTTCTGTGGGATAAGGGCTCCCCCAACCCAACAGAGGCTTCAGCCACGTTACACAACCCCCCTCACTACACATTATCAGCTGTGGGATCTTAGAAGCTGAGCTTTGAGCTGCAGAGTGGCTCTCTGGAACCTTCCAAAAACAGACATAGCAACATTCCTGGCTCCAGAAGAGCTTGCCAGCTCTCCTGAGTGCTGTCCCTTGGAAATCCAGGAGACAGATATCCCAACAAACATGCAGGGCAGACAGGGCAGAGGCAACAGCAGGACCGGCGCATTTGGAAAAGGAGAGTCAGCCCTTGGCAGGCACAACGTGGAAAAGCAGCCACAAGATCATGCACATAAAATTGAAAGAGTGGAAAACATCCACAGATCCAGCCTCATGAAAAGGCAGGAGAAGCCTGGATGCCATAGAGTGCCAGGGAGACAGACTAAAATCCAAGGAGGGGGGAGCAAAAAAGCCTTCAGCCTACTGGGAATGCTGTTGGGCCCCCTTGCTGTGGGGAAAGATGTTCTTCCCCAGCTGAGACTCTCTGACCCTGCACAGATGCCTGCATGGGGCTGGAAGCAGCTGCAGTAGGAAAATAACCTACTCCCTGTCCTTTGGTAACCAAGAATCAACTTTTCCCAGTTTCTTCCCAATTTCAGCTCCTGTTTCTCAACCTTCTTCCAGCACACACTGCCTTTTCTCCAGCCCTCCCTCTCCAAAGTCACAGTGACTATGACAGCTGGCTCCCACAGGGCTGAACTTCGAGCAAATGCTGGTTTTCCTTGTTAATTTCTTAGGAGGGAATCCTGTTCCCAAACCAGGCTGCCTCAGGACATCCCACCCTCAGGCAGCTGCCAAGGGTGCTCTACCCACAGTGGGTTGGTCACAGGGCCAGTTTAAGCACAGCCCTTTTTTAACACACCAGTGGCACCAGTGCCAGCCTTGGAAACAAGAGGTGGTGCTGCTCCAGCAGCTGCAGAGCCCCATCCCCTACCCAGACACACCTGGTTACAACATCCTACAGCACCCCCATCGCTGTGAAGGCTGGGAGAATTAAACTAGACATGCAGAGATGCAGCAATAAAATCATCACACATTAACTTAATCCAAATCAGCAGGACTCACCCTCGGCAGGCTGCAGGCAAGGGAAGGCTGGGTTGCCACAGGCAGAGGTTTCACTGTGTCCCTTTTCCCCCGGTTTCATTGTGGGCTGGCTGTCAGTGGTGCCTCCACCTCCGAATGTTTCATCTTCCCCTATGAGATGAGGTGGGGCCTTCAGTCCTGGGCTGCAAACCTGAGGGGAAAAGAAAGAGAAACCCCATTAGTGACTTCAGTGAGTGTCTCTGGGTGGCAGGTGCTGACAAGGGCTGAAGCATCGAGGTGCAGGTGTTGGATAACCCTGCCCTGAGTTCAGACCCCCTCAGGACCCTTTCACAGGAAGCACGAGGCTAACGCCGACCCCCAGGTTCCACCCTGCAGCGGGACAGAGGGACTGGGGTGGGGACAGCACGCGGCACCGCCCGAGGGGGCTGCAGGACAGAGGTTTGTGATCAGACACGCGCCCCGCGCTCTGGCCAGGGAGAGCCCAGGGAGGGTTTCCCCAGCGGAACCGGGAAACCAGGGATGGCTGCGTTCCCGACAACATCCTCCCGGATCCTGGCATCCCTGTACGTGAGGAAAACACCAGAGCCCATCTCCTCTCCGTGGGCACCGTCGCCATGGCAACGGCATCCGCTCCCTCCATGCCGGCGCTGCGGAGGCCGGCGGGGCCGGCGCCTCCCTCCCGCACAGGGGTTTCCCTGGCAGCTGCTGCTGCTTTATCAGGCACATCCCTGCTCCCACACTGCTCCCATCAATCTGTCTGCCGGGAGGATGTGGAGCCTGGCAACAAGAAATCCCTGTCACCGGAGAAGGGCACTGAGGCATTGGCAGCAAGCAGCTGCCAGGGAAACCTTCCCAGGGGCTCTCCATCGCTCCCATATGGTGCCACCCATAAACCCTCTCCCAGCAACCCCGAACCTCGAGGGCTGTCCCTGTGTTATCCTGGGGGGGGGCGGGTCACTGCTGTATCCCAGGAAGAGCCCCTCTGCCAAGCCCGGGGAGCAGCAGCTGGACCGTATCCTGCCCTCCCCTTTTCATTCCCCTCTGGCTGCTCCTGCTCTTACGGATTTCTCCCTCCCCTTCTGAAAAGCCACGTTGCCACTACAGCATCGCCATGCTCTGGAGACCAGGCTGGAGGCATGAGGAGGTGCTTCAGAGGGGCTTCCATGGCTGCATGCCCTCCTGGATCCCTACAGCATTTGCTGCCCTCCCTTGCCCAGCTCTGGGCACCAGCACAGATAACTGGTGTGGTTCTTCCCAGTCAGGAAAAAAGGGAAGAAACTCGTGCTGGCACAGCCAGTGCTGGGAAAGTAGGGCTGGGAGTGCAGGGAAGGTAGTGAAGTCAAAAAGGACAAGGCACACCCCGACATGGGGCTGGGGGAAAAGACTGCCCAGTCCTGGCCCTAAACCTGTGGGCAGAGAGGGGACCCCAAAGACAGGCACGCGACCCAGGTACCAACACATAGCACCTTCCAGAACTTTCCACTCCAACCACAACCCCCAAACCACCTACTAGTGGAAGGCCAGGGGGTGCAGAGTCCCCACTATAGGCCGGGAACACAGAGCCAAGGCCTTTCCCTACAGCTGCTCCCAGCAGCCAGGAATTAGGAAGACCACCAGCATGTCCCAAAAAGTGGGCTTAAAATAATGACCCACCACAAAATCCCCCCATCCCTCTTACCTCCATAGACCTGGAAGAACTTGCTGCTTGCTGCAAGGTCTGTGAGAAGTCAAAATGGAACCTGCCCCTGTGTCCCACCCTCCCCAGGTGTTTCCCATCTTCACTCCCAGGTGTTTCCCATCTTCACTCCCAGGTGTTTCCCATCTTCACTCCCAGGTGTTTCCCATCTTCATCCCCATTCAGGGCCCCTCCCCAGCCCCAGGGCACTGCCTGAGTGCCCACCCCATCTGCCCATGGCTGGGGCTGCTCTGCCCACCCAGCTGGGCTTTGCTGTGCTTGGGGACAGGGGGCTGGCAGCAGTGGAGTGTCAGTGGCACGAGGGCTCAAGTGGCCACAGCCCTTCCCAGCCAAGGTTGCTTTAGGTGCTGTGAGAGCCATTGAAAACCCATCAAGCACCAGGACAAACTAGAAATGGATGCTGAATCCCCAGTCCTTGTGACTCATGGGCTCCCAGAGGATATTCCTGAGTGCCCAAGGCTGGTGTCTGCCTGTTTTCACACTACTTGAAACAACCCCTATGATTTTGGGGACCACTTTGCTGGAGACAGGGAGGAAAAAATGCATGTGTTGTGTCCCAGGTGCCTCCAGGTCTCCCTGTTCGTCCCTGGGGTATCTGCAGCTCCTGTGGGTACCCTCACCATGGCTCTGTGGGGTCAAGCTTTCATGGCAAAGCTGATTAAACCTACACCCTAGGCATCCTTGTAGAGCTAAGTATGTATATGCTCAGTTCCACAGCCCTTCCTGGAGCAGGAGGGTTACAGGACACAAAATACCAAGGTGTCCTGACACTGAAATCTTTGCCACAAACCATGAGCAGCAAGAGGGGCCTGAAGCAGCAGGGAAAAGGCTAATAACCCCTCAGGACACTGTTCCTGCCTAGAAGTGCTGCCAAGAGCACTGTCCTGTCCCCAACACCATGTCCCCTCCCTCCCCAGGAGGAGTCCTGTGTTCCTGGCAATACATCCAGGTTGCTCCTGGGAGAAGGGAGGAAAGCAGGAATGCTTCCCAAAGGAGCAGCACTGAAGCCCTGTTCTGCACCTTTCCTCCTAAGAGCAAGAAATCACAGCTTCTCCAAGCCACCCCCGGGGCCCCCCACAAGGCTGGAGGGGTCAGCACGTGGGCTCCTCGGGAGAGGCTGTGCCTGAGCCTGTCGGTGAGCCCAGGCCATTCCCATCAGAGCCGAACAAAGCATTGTACAAAAACACAAAATAAAAGGGAAGAGGGAGAAAATGACCCTGAAGGGCTCTCTAATTTGCAGCACAGTCAGGGAGAGGCTTCCCAGAGAGGGGAAGGCGTTCGGACACGTGGCACTGGGAGATGCTGTTAACGCCTTCCTGCCTGGCACTGGGGCAGCTCCAGGCTGCTCCCACTCCCTTCCCGGTGGGCAGGGCCCCGCAGTGCCCAGGCCAAGAGGTGACCCAGCGGAACTCCTACAAAAGACCTGGCATTTGCTGGGATAGAGCTCCCATTTTAACCTTGGAAGCTGTTGTGTCTCCTGCATTGAAACAAAAGAGCATCTCCCTCTTCTGAGAGACTTCAGTCAATGTCTTTTCTAATCAGGTGTTTCCTTTTAGGACTTGAGCAGAACAGTGGCTGCTGTGATTGGGGTCAGCTGGAAGCTGGAGGCTGCTGGGTTGCAATGCTGCTTAACAGAAAATCAACCTCCTTTCCTGCCGCTGTAAATGGCAGAACCAAGTCAGGATTCGGGATTTCCTTCCCCTAATTTGCCATAGTAGATGGCACCATATTCAGCTCCATTAAAATCAGAGCCTAAAGTCAAAGCGGGGCTTAGGCAAAAGTGTGCTGGAATTAGTGAGACAGAATGTCTGAGGCTTCTGCAAAACGATGTGACAAAACCAAGGTGCATAAACTGTGTTAAAATTCATCCCCTTTTCTTTCTTCCCTCAGGGAGAAATCAGGCAGTGAGGGGATGGGTGGGGAGACACCCTGCCCACCCAGAGAGGGGACTGCTGGGAGCCGAGGCAGGCAGATACTGGGGACACTGGGCAGGCCAGGCCCCCAGCCTGCGGTGTTCTCTTCCCACTGCTTCTCTTCCCACTGCTGAGGGCAGTTGTGAGCCCAGCTTTAGCTCTGCAGTGGGAAAGGGCCACCCACATCCCTATCCAGAGGACATCTCCCCCCCAGGTGGGACACTGTCTGCAAGGGCATAGCAGTGGATGGGGAGAGAGTCTATGGCATCAGAAGTGAAAAAGCACTGCTTATTTATGCCAGTACATCCCAATTGCTGGGCTTCACCCCTGCAGCCATCACCCTGGTGTGGGGTCAGCTCTGGGCACAGCACTGGCACTGGGCTCCTGGGGGAGCCGGGGCTTTTCTCTGGTCAGGGAAAAGCTGTCACTGCCATGCTGATCCACGATGGCCCAGAGCAGAGGCTTGGTCACAGGTGTTGAAATGCTCTGGGAAAGGTACAGACCAGACTCTGAGATGTGTCACTGGTTCCTCCAGTACCTCAGGCTGTTCCTGTGCTCTGCTCTGCCCTCAGGAAGGGCAGGAGATCCTGACGTGGTCCTGCCCATCCTACTGCAGCTCCTGGCAGTGGGGCTGTGCCTTGAACAAAACCTGGTCATGGGGAACAAAAAGAAGGTTTCACAGGGAAGTTTAAGAGCTCAAAGCTTGGATTTTGTTCTATTCTAACCTGAAAGTTTACAAATCTTCTCTGAAATACAATTTTGAAAGAAATTTTGGATTGGACAGGACTTCCAACCCATTCCCTCTGTGATAATAATGGCACGTAAAATAAAAAAGTCTGGCACAGAAATTAATTTTGAAAGGCAAAACAAACCTTTCAGTGCCTGAACTTCCTTCATGGAAACTCCAGGACAACTGACTGAGCAGGAGTCACTTCCCAGAGTGGGTTTGGACACAGACTCCGAGAGGGCACTGCAAGAGTGAAATAAAAGCTGAGAGCTGAGGCCACATTTACCTTCCTAAAATACATGAGCTCCTGACCTTGGCATCACCATCCAGCTTAGTCTGAGACCTGGAAACAGCTGCTCCTTCCTCCCTGTTTGGTCTGTTTTCTGTGCCAGTCTCTGTTCCAGGTTGTTCACATCTGTATCCTGCTCCTTCCGCCCTTCTCCAAGGATTGCCCAGTTAGCCAGGGTCTGCCATTAATGTGAAGGATTTCATACACACATCTGCAAAACAACTACCAGATTTCCCTCTTGGACTGTTAAAAATTCAAGGCAAAAGTTTTACACTTCTGGCAATACAGACTTCAGATGAGAAGGTGAGGTGCTGAACACACGGCTAAAGCTTTAAAGACATCAGGAAAGCAGAGGCAGAAGTGAGGTAAAGCACTGAAATGCCACTTGAGGGATTTTTCTTCTTTAAACCTGCCTGAAGTTTAAACATTGCCTGAAGTTCTCCACTTAAAGCAGACAGCAAGTCAGAGGGATGGGTTTTTCATGTTTTTATTTACTAAGGTTTTTATTGTGTGTTTTATATTGCAAACCCCACCCCTAGAACTCTTCCCTCCCTTCCCCCCAAAAGAAAACAAAAAATAACAATAATAATAATAATAATAATAATAATAATTATAAATATAGTTCCACCTACTGAGACAAGCCTAGTGTTGACTGGGGTCCAGTCAGAATAACTCAATATTGGCTACTGCACTGCTAAGAACGGGAAACCAAACAAGATCCCCGTGAAAAACAAAGCAAAGAAGGATGTTGAGTATAGTTCCACCTACTGAGACAAGCCTAGTGTTGACTGGGGTCCAGTCAGAATAACTCAATATTGGCTACTGCACTGCTAAGAACGGGAAACCAAACAAGATCCCCGTGAAAAACAAAGCAAAGNTCCAGAACTTTCCACTCCAACCACAACCCCCAAACCACCTACTAGTGGAAGGCCAGGGGGTGCAGAGTCCCCACTATAGGCCGGGAACACAGAGCCAAGGCCTTTCCCTACAGCTGCTCCCAGCAGCCAGGAATTAGGAAGACCACCAGCATGTCCCAAAAAGTGGGCTTAAAATAATGACCCACCACAAAATCCCCCCATCCCTCTTACCTCCATAGACCTGGAAGAACTTGCTGCTTGCTGCAAGGTCTGTGAGAAGTCAAAATGGAACCTGCCCCTGTGTCCCACCCTCCCCAGGTGTTTCCCATCTTCACTCCCAGGTGTTTCCCATCTTCACTCCCAGGTGTTTCCCATCTTCACTCCCAGGTGTTTCCCATCTTCATCCCCATTCAGGGCCCCTCCCCAGCCCCAGGGCACTGCCTGAGTGCCCACCCCATCTGCCCATGGCTGGGGCTGCTCTGCCCACCCAGCTGGGCTTTGCTGTGCTTGGGGACAGGGGGCTGGCAGCAGTGGAGTGTCAGTGGCACGAGGGCTCAAGTGGCCACAGCCCTTCCCAGCCAAGGTTGCTTTAGGTGCTGTGAGAGCCATTGAAAACCCATCAAGCACCAGGACAAACTAGAAATGGATGCTGAATCCCCAGTCCTTGTGACTCATGGGCTCCCAGAGGATATTCCTGAGTGCCCAAGGCTGGTGTCTGCCTGTTTTCACACTACTTGAAACAACCCCTATGATTTTGGGGACCACTTTGCTGGAGACAGGGAGGAAAAAATGCATGTGTTGTGTCCCAGGTGCCTCCAGGTCTCCCTGTTCATCCCTGGGGTATCTGCAGCTCCTGTGGGTACCCTCACCATGGCTCTGTGGGGTCAAGCTTTCATGGCAAAGCTGATTAAACCTACACCCTAGGCATCCTTGTAGAGCTAAGTATGTATATGCTCAGTTCCACAGCCCTTCCTGGAGCAGGAGGGTTACAGGACACAAAATACCAAGGTGTCCTGACACTGAAATCTTTGCCACAAACCATGAGCAGCAAGAGGGGCCTGAAGCAGCAGGGAAAAGGCTAATAACCCCTCAGGACACTGTTCCTGCCTAGAAGTGCTGCCAAGAGCACTGTCCTGTCCCCAACACCATGTCCCCTCCCTCCCCAGGAGGAGTCCTGTGTTCCTGGCAATACATCCAGGTTGCTCCTGGGAGAAGGGAGGAAAGCAGGAATGCTTCCCAAAGGAGCAGCACTGAAGCCCTGTTCTGCACCTTTCCTCCTAAGAGCAAGAAATCACAGCTTCTCCAAGCCACCCCCGGGGCCCCCCACAAGGCTGGAGGGGTCAGCACGTGGGCTCCTCGGGAGAGGCTGTGCCTGAGCCTGTCGGTGAGCCCAGGCCATTCCCATCAGAGCCGAACAAAGCATTGTACAAAAACACAAAATAAAAGGGAAGAGGGAGAAAATGACCCTGAAGGGCTCTCTAATTTGCAGCACAGTCAGGGAGAGGCTTCCCAGAGAGGGGAAGGCGTTCGGACACGTGGCACTGGGAGATGCTGTTAACGCCTTCCTGCCTGGCACTGGGGCAGCTCCAGGCTGCTCCCACTCCCTTCCCGGTGGGCAGGGCCCCGCAGTGCCCAGGCCAAGAGGTGACCCAGCGGAACTCCTACAAAAGACCTGGCATTTGCTGGGATAGAGCTCCCATTTTAACCTTGGAAGCTGTTGTGTCTCCTGCATTGAAACAAAAGAGCATCTCCCTCTTCTGAGAGACTTCAGTCAATGTCTTTTCTAATCAGGTGTTTCCTTTTAGGACTTGAGCAGAACAGTGGCTGCTGTGATTGGGGTCAGCTGGAAGCTGGAGGCTGCTGGGTTGCAATGCTGCTTAACAGAAAATCAACCTCCTTTCCTGCCGCTGTAAATGGCAGAACCAAGTCAGGATTCGGGATTTCCTTCCCCTAATTTGCCATAGTAGATGGCACCATATTCAGCTCCATTAAAATCAGAGCCTAAAGTCAAAGCGGGGCTTAGGCAAAAGTGTGCTGGAATTAGTGAGACAGAATGTCTGAGGCTTCTGCAAAACGATGTGACAAAACCAAGGTGCATAAACTGTGTTAAAATTCATCCCCTTTTCTTTCTTCCCTCAGGGAGAAATCAGGCAGTGAGGGGATGGGTTGGGAGACACCCTGCCCACCCAGAGAGGGGACTGCTGGGAGCCGAGGCAGGCAGATACTGGGGACACTGGGCAGGCCAGGCCCCCAGCCTGCGGTGTTCTCTTCCCACTGCTTCTCTTCCCACTGCTGAGGGCAGTTGTGAGCCCAGCTTTAGCTCTGCAGTGGGAAAGGGCCACCCACATCCCTATCCAGAGGACATCTCCCCCCCAGGTGGGACACTGTCTGCAAGGGCATAGCAGTGGATGGGGAGAGAGTCTATGGCATCAGAAGTGAAAAAGCACTGCTTATTTATGCCAGTACATCCCAATTGCTGGGCTTCACCCCTGCAGCCATCACCCTGGTGTGGGGTCAGCTCTGGGCACAGCACTGGCACTGGGCTCCTGGGGGAGCCGGGGCTTTTCTCTGGTCAGGGAAAAGCTGTCACTGCCATGCTGATCCACGATGGCCCAGAGCAGAGGCTTGGTCACAGGTGTTGAAATGCTCTGGGAAAGGTACAGACCAGACTCTGAGATGTGTCACTGGTTCCTCCAGTACCTCAGGCTGTTCCTGTGCTCTGCTCTGCCCTCAGGAAGGGCAGGAGATCCTGACGTGGTCCTGCCCATCCTACTGCAGCTCCTGGCAGTGGGGCTGTGCCTTGAACAAAACCTGGTCATGGGGAACAAAAAGAAGGTTTCACAGGGAAGTTTAAGAGCTCAAAGCTTGAATTTTGTTCTATTCTAACCTGAAAGTTTACAAATCTTCTCTGAAATACAATTTTGAAAGAAATTTTGGATTGGACAGGACTTCCAACCCATTCCCTCTGTGATAATAATGGCACGTAAAATAAAAAAGTCTGGCACAGAAATTAATTTTGAAAGGCAAAACAAACCTTTCAGTGCCTGAACTTCCTTCATGGAAACTCCAGGACAACTGACTGAGCAGGAGTCACTTCCCAGAGTGGGTTTGGACACAGACTCCGAGAGGGCACTGCAAGAGTGAAATAAAAGCTGAGAGCTGAGGCCACATTTACCTTCCTAAAATACATGAGCTCCTGACCTTGGCATCACCATCCAGCTTAGTCTGAGACCTGGAAACAGCTGCTCCTTCCTCCCTGTTTGGTCTGTTTTCTGTGCCAGTCTCTGTTCCAGGTTGTTCACATCTGTATCCTGCTCCTTCCGCCCTTCTCCAAGGATTGCCCAGTTAGCCAGGGTCTGCCATTAATGTGAAGGATTTCATACACACATCTGCAAAACAACTACCAGATTTCCCTCTTGGACTGTTAAAAATTCAAGGCAAAAGTTTTACACTTCTGGCAATACAGACTTCAGATGAGAAGGTGAGGTGCTGAACACACGGCTAAAGCTTTAAAGACATCAGGAAAGCAGAGGCAGAAGTGAGGTAAAGCACTGAAATGCCACTTGAGGGATTTTTCTTCTTTAAACCTGCCTGAAGTTTAAACATTGCCTGAAGTTCTCCACTTAAAGCAGACAGCAAGTCAGAGGGATGGGTTTTTCATGTTTTTATTTACTAAGGTTTTTATTGTGTGTTTTATATTGCAAACCCCACCCCTAGAACTCTTCCCTCCCTTCCCCCCAAAAGAAAACAAAAAATAACAATAATAATAATANGACACCTTCCCCCCTGCTTTCCCACCCCAGACCCAAACTCGGCTCCCAACCTCTCGAGATGCTCGTTCTAGGGGCCCTCCAGCACACGGGGGAAAAAGTTTGCTAAACCAAATAGAAAACTGAGAAGGATATTGTGAGTCTTCCTTCTAGGAACTGCCTCATACCTCTGAAAATACGAGAGGGTCTGTGAGTCTGCTTCAATTCCTGTTTCAAGATGAACCTGTACATATTTGGAAAAGCAGGATCTATAGATTATAATT
>VXBX01009908.1:963557-1116251 GCA_013400415.1 Scytalopus superciliaris
CCTGCCAATCAGTCCTACAGGAGGGTCAAAATTGACATGTATTTTAAAACTAGGATATATATATATATATAAATATATGTGTGTGTGTGTGTGCTTACATGTGTGCATAAATAGACTACATATGTGTATAACTATACTATATATATAAAAGCATGTGTGTATATATAGATAGATATATAAAATCTATACAAACACACACACACACACACATGCACCCCTCCCACCACACACACTCACACATATATAGGTGTATGTAGCTAGTAGAAAAAACATTTCTAGAGTTCCCCTGACCCTTTAAGGAAGACCAAAGCTGATTACATCTGAATTCTGAGCCACCAAAGCACGTTGAAGCAGGAGTGCCCAGGAATGCTGCAGCCACATTCAAGATACAGGCACATGTCAAGAGTTTTGCAAACAAATCGGTATAAAAAACTGTCAGCCAGTGTTTTGGGGGTGAGAGGAGGTCAGAGAGGGAGTTGGAGGGACCTGTATCATTACTGGGATAACGGTAAGTTTTTGGCACTGCTGCATGAAATCCTGCTTTCCCTCTGAGGGCTGGAGGGACCCCACAATAGCTGGAAACAGAGGGAGGCTGGATGTGTTTCTAATAAGGGTTAGAAAAGTTGAGCACCTGACTCTTACAGTGAGGTGTAGACACCTCTTGGCCTAAGAAAAACCAAAACAGAGAAAGGATCATTGTAACAGAAAAGGAGACATTCACTCCAGAGGTAAAGGCTGTATCTTCTCAGTGCTGTGTGCTCCCTCCCTGTCCTCATCCCACTCTGCCTGAAGTCAGGGGAGCCCAAAAACTCCAGCTCCAGGAGCCTGCCAGGCCCCAGGCGTGTCCAGTGACGCTGCAGGGTGAGACCAAAGCCCATCAGGTGCAGCTCTTATTGCTGGTGAAATCAAACAAAGGATTTCGGATCCTGGCAGGCGAGAAGCACAGACCGTGGCTGGCCAAATCTCTGGGCTAATCTGGTTTGAATGGTAAAAACAGAGTTGCAAATCTGGAGGATCCTTGGCTGGGCACCAGAACTACCCTGAGTGCCTCAAAGCTCAAACTCCCCTGGGCTCAGGAGGAGGAGGGCAGGGATAAGTGCACCCCACTTGTCAATCCTTTTCTAGCTCTCTTCAAAGCAGTCTGCCCATGGACACTGAGACAGTAACACGAGAAGGGGAAGGTTAAAGTGCTTGCTTTCTCCATCCCTCCCCTTGCTTTGCACACACACTTTCCAAACCACGGAGAGGCTCTTCTGCAGGCTGAGGTCACTGCCTGGTGTGCTGGCAGAGCCAGGACTTCTCCCACTGCCCACATCCATGGCAAAAATACAGAGGGGATGGATAATCACTGCCCTCCTTGTGACTTACAAGGGATTGCTCCTTGTTCCCATGAGAGCATAGGTGGAGTAATAAAGACACAGTCTGAAGCGAGGCCCATCCACCTCCTGGTCACTTTCATTTTCTTTAGGTGGAGCCCAAACCAAAACTCAGCCCTTGGGAAATCCCTAGAGGGGTCTGGAAAAATGAAACTCCTCCCTCTTCTTGCCTCCTGTACCACCTGAGCAGAGGAAGGAACATGGAAGGAAGGGACACCTTCTGGTGCACACAGTGGGCCACCCGGGACCCCCAGCACCAGGTGCTGTGAACCAGGGTCACAGCTGAGGCCAACCAGGGCTGTTCTAAAACACCAGCTACAGACCTGACCTGATGTCCCCTTCTACAGCCCACATCAACCTCGGATCTTTGTCTCAACAGGAAAACCTTCTTTTGGTGGCTTCTATGGCTGATCATTCATATGTTCCAGCTCAGGCACACACCTTGTCTGTGCGTTACCTCGTTGGATTAAATTTGCTCATATCCTTTTGTTCCATGTATTAAAATATTCTATAAAATCAAGTGACCAAAAATCTATAGCTCTAAGGATACCTGGTTATCTTCTTCTTTTTTTTTTTTTTTCCCCATGTGTTTTTCTTTGTTTCTAAGCACATTTAAACCTAAACAAAAGAAATGGAGAAAACAAAGCAGGGGTGAGGGTGGGGGGGAAGGAAAGGAAAAAAAGAATGCTTCATGAACTAATCAGGAACTGAATTGCACGGCTGACACAACCAGCTCTCGGGAGGAGTCCTCACAAATTGGAGGGCAGTTTGGATCTGACGGGCTCCAGATCCCCTGTGAGCACTATGGATTCTTTCCGCCCACCAGCAGTCAGAGGAGCAGCGCCGGCCCCGAACACCAGCGGGTGTGGCAAAGAACCTGAGGACATCTGTCGCGGCAAAGTCACGCGCCCGGGGACTGAGCTACAAGGCTTCCCCAGAAGTCCAGTCCCTCCTCCGGGGAAAGGAGAGAAGCTGGAAACAGATTCTCTAGAGGAATGAGGAGAACTGTGGCCCAGCGTCTGCGCCAGCTCTTGGGGCAGAGAGGGCTGGGAAGCAGAAATCAGCTTGATGTCCTGGTTGAGCCGCCCCGGCGGCACCGGCGCCGCGCCCTTGGCCTGCAGGATCTGCGGAGGAGGGCTGGCCGGCTGGGGCAGCAGCAGCGAGCCGTGGGAGCCTGTGGGCCCGGCAGGGCCACTCTGGAAAGTTCTTGTTGCCACTGGGCTCTGACTGGGAGGACTAAGGCCAGAAGGGGTGTAACAGGGAGAGGCGACACCAGACTGTTGTAGTGGAGACATGGAGGCAAAGGGAGGCCGTTCTTGGTGGAGCTGGGCTATCGTTCCTGTTAAAGATCCTAATGCACTTGGATGTGTTTGGCACAGGCCCGAGGATGGCCCACCTGAGGCCTGTGCCAGCTGGCTTAGGCTGGAGGATGGAGAGTTGGAAGAAGGAGGGGGTTGGAAGTGATTCATTCCCCCCAGAGTTCCACTGCCTGAGAGCTGCTGTAACTGTCCCCCCTGCAGTGGTCTGGTGGTGGGCTGGAACTGGTTGAGAAGACTGGGGGGTGAGTTTGATGAGAGCTGGGTGAGGGATGTCGATGGGGAGCTGGTTGTGGCTTGCTGGAAGTGCCCAAATCCACTGCTGGAAAGGGCTGGCTGTGGCTGCTGCTGCTGCTGTTGCTGCTGCTGCTGCTGCTGTTGCTGAACGGGCTGAGCTGGACCTAAGGGTGATCCAGAAGGTGCGTTTTGGAACTGGCTCAGTCCCACTGAGGAGGTGCTGCTCAAACCCGGCTGGCTTGAGCCACCTGGAGGGGATCCCACCTGGAACTGGCCTAGGCCGGCGGCAGCTGAGAATCCTGCGAGCTGCTGGATGTGGAAGGAGGAGGACGAGGGGGTTTCTGCTCCGGGTGTGTGCAGCTGGGATGGAGTACTGGAGGGAGAGCCAACGGCAGAGGGGCCGGTCGACGGGATTAGGGACTGAAATCTTTTCAGCTGCCTGGGAGTCTGGTTGGATTGCTGCCCTAGGGAGCCCAGGACGGACACGGGAGGGCGGAAGATGGCTGTGGGGAGCCGGGGGTGGTGGGTCAGGGCGATGGCCACTGAGGTGGTGGCTGCTGCAGCTTGGAGGGGGGCCTGGATCAGCGGGGTCCAGATGACCGGGGTGGGCGTGGAGGCGGCGGCGGCGGCGGCCTGGACGTTGTGAGCACAGTGAGCCATCTCCCTGTCGTGCTGCACGATCTGCTGGATGATCTCATTCTCCTGGTAGTTGAAAACACCCGAATTCAGGTCATGCTGGACTTTATGCAGCAGAATGGAATTTTTCTTGCCTGTAGAAAAAGTGAAGAGAGAAAGAGTCATTTTGGGATGTCAAAGCATGGGAGGCTTCCTCAGAGCTTCCTGCCAGACTTCCCTCGAACTGTTGGCACTGTCCTCATGGGATCTGTGCACAGTCTCTCTGCTCCAGCAGCAGGATGACAAACATCACATCTTCTGCTTTTGTGGTAAGAACAACCTTAAGGTCCCACAAACTGAGCCTGACAGGATACATATTTTTAGTTAGACAGTAAAGCCACTTTTGATAAGTGTGGCAGACTGGTAGCAAAGTTTATGGATCTGGAAGGGTCCTGTCTTCCACCTCACAATCTGAGCTTCCACTAGAAATAGAGAATTAATCCTCAAAAGGTAAGTCCAGGGAAGTCTTCAGTTACTCTCCTTATGCTACATCTTTTTCTCATCTGTCTTATGCAACTTGTTCACTCTGGAGTCAAATATGTGGGTTTGCTTGAAATTTCTCTGTGAACAATGGACAGAAGGACTTGATATTGGAGGTATTTTCCAACTCTAATAATTTTGTGATTCTATTCTATGGCTTTCTGTGCTGGAAAAGCTCCATTGGCCTGGGTATGACCCTCAGACCTCCCACAGCTCCCATCCTGCCTGGCCATGCCCTTCCAGTCCCAGCTTTAGGGAAACTGCAGGCTAGAAACGTCATGTTCCAGCTGGACTTCCCAGCCTGCAGCAAAGTATTAACTCAGTGCTTTGCCTTTGCAATGGGCTGGAAAATGTGGCGGAATGAGTTTGTCTGGCCTGGGAGTGCACCTGGCACTGAAGGGATGCACTCCTGGCCTGAAGGACAGAACCAGTCAGGCTCTGGGGGACCACTCAAGGCTATGTCCTGTCACCAGAGCACAGGTACTTTCCCACAGGAGGGGGTTTCTGGTGTGGACATAAAGGCCTCCACATCTCTGTTCCCATCACAGCACATGGATCAGTAACGTGTCAGCTCTGATTTATAAGGAGCTGATAAATGCTGATTGGAATGATTTTCTTACTAAATTAGTGTGGATTAGATCCCTGTTCTTGCCTTTTCAAGGGTCTTCTCTCCTGAAACCTGTCAGTTTGAACTGAGGACAGCACCTGCCTCTTACTCCAGCCAAATGGCAAGAAAGAACTGGAATGACACTGAGAAAGGGAGCTGGGATCCCAGTGTCCTAAAAAAATATCAATCTGAAATGGTAGAATCTTGAATATAACTCATTGAGTTCCAAATCTATCACCAGAAAAAGCTGAACCAATGATTGCACAATAAGGAGGAAACTGGAGTACAATGGAGATACCAGTCACTGCCACGTGATGCTAGGATGATAAAGTAAGTTTAGTTCTGGCTGCAAAGCATGAAAAGTACAGAAAATACCCACAAGAACCAGGCTTGAAAAACACTTGTGGGTAAGTACAGTGTATTCAGCTTCTCCTGGAACAGAGGTGATTTCATAACAGTTTATGAGGAAGCTCACAGACAAAGGAAACTGTTAGGAAGCATTCCCTTCCTTTCCAGGAACTCAAACACTGATTTTAGACAAGCCCATAAAAAAAAGAAGGAGCAATCTAACTGTAATTGTAGGTAGGCACTGCAAGAACACACTGGGGGTTTTGTTTTCCTTTCACTTTCAAAATCAAACATTTATCATTTTGTAAGGGACAAGGTGTGGCCCTGGGTGATTGCAGTGGGCTGAACTGCACTGAAAAGCTGAGAGAATCCTGGAGCTGAACTGGCACACTGTCTGATGGGGGTAGTGGGATGGGATGCTTAATGCTCTTGTGTTTCACCTACTGCCAATCACCCCCTCAAAACAAAACAAAAAAAATGCAGAAAGGCTTTCTTTTCTCACCTCAGAGCAAGATACCATCCTGGGAAGGACACGGTCCTGAAGGCAAACAGGGCTCTGAGCTGCTAAAGTCATTCCAAGGGCTGGAAAGCTTGTCTGTGCTGAAGTGTGTGTGTGTCTGTGTGTGAGTGTAGGATATTATACAATGGCTGTTTCATTGTATACAGGGCTGGGACAGCACTGGAGACCCCTAAACAGACAGGCCCTGTTTGCACCCACAGCCAGGCATACCAGAGAGAGCATGAATGTCACCTTTAAAGTGCGTTTTTGCAGTGAAAGGGAGGGAATGGTGCAGAGGGCCCCACTGCAAACACACAGAGTCATTTCCACCTGGATTTTACTGGAATCATATACAAACAAGCTCATGAACTGCTGTTTAAACAGAAAGAGAGTGTGGCAAAAAGACAACCTACCTAAGTACAACCGGCAGGTAAGGGAGAGTGTGGCCAGCACTGCTGAGCCAGGGAGGGGCTCAGGCTGCAGGTTTGTAATCATTCCCTTTCTAGAGCTGAAGGTACAAATCCCAGCATGGGGAATCTGTAGCTCTTGCACCACTGCAAGGTCAGGATGTGGATGGGGACACCATGCTGAGCTCAGAGCTAAAAAGCTGCCTTGCTGCATTTGCTGTCCTGATAGTGGACAAATCCAGGCTGAGGAGGAATGGCCCGGGCAGGGGAAGGAGGAACAGCTTCCGAAAAGCTCAGTAGCAGCCACTGCTCTGTGTTTCCATCATTACAACTCAGCCCATTCTCTGAATTCCATGTCACCTGGCTTTGGGTCCTGATCTGCTCTGTGTGCCTGACTAGCCTGGAATTCCCAGTGCTGTCCTGGATTCCGGGGGGAAGCACAGTGATGTTACCAGGGCCGCCCGGATGGATGCAGGACTGGGGTTCCCGTGGCCAGAGCTCCTGGCTGCACACAAGGAGCTCAGCAGGCTCTGGTTTCCTGGGCACAGCACTGAACAGAGAATATGCTCGTGTTTGCCAAAGGTGTCTAATATTGACTAGAAATGGTTTGATCAAAGTTCCTTAACTTTGTGTCAAACTGATAATGTAATGCCAGTAAAAAACTTGGAATGATTATTTTTGCTAGTTTTTAAAATGGAGCACTTCATTTTTCCTTTGAAATTACATTACACTTTACTGTTTTCCTGAGCCCAGCTTGTACCTATTAACTGTTGCATTAGAACAAATTTTTCTCTTCTGTTTTGCCAAGAAAATATCAATTTTTTTCTCCAGAACACTGTAGAAAATGACTGAAAATGTTCTCTCAGTTATTGAAGGGGAAAGGAATTTTTCACAATCATTTTTCCAAATTGTAATTGTTTGGCAAACTGAAAAAATAATTGGTTTCACCATTCTAATGAACTGCATCATTTACAAGATGTTTCCAAATGCCAATATAAGTCCTATTAGTTGCTTCTGGAGAAAATCCTCCTTCCAAGAAACACCAGATGAGAATAGGCACAGAGCAGAGTCCTGGTGGGATAAACATTTCCCTGGCAGGTCTGACTAAGGTCCTGCATGAGACATAACCCAACAGTGGAATGAGGGAGTGGGAGTAACTTTGTTTGGGCCAGTGGTTCTGAGATTGGTTCTGAGATTATTCCTCCTCCTCATCTTATTTATGAAACTGCTTCAGTCTCAAATTCATTTTCCTGCTCTGGATTTGTTGTCCCAGCGCCTGCCCAGAGGGAGAGCAGAGAGTCAGCAATGAGAGGGCTGAAGGCTGATGAGTTTGCTCTGTGTAACCCTCACTGAAATGAGGTTCTGCAGCTCCCACCTCTGCTCAACCACCCGCAGGCAGTCCTGTGTTCTTGCTAAGCCAGGGAGAAGCTTCATCAGGAGAAAGGAAAAGGTACTCTGTTCACTTTCAATCTAATCAGGAATCTGTGTGACAGTTTGTCCTTCTGTGATGTTTATCCCACAGAAATTAAAGTGCTGAGCAGAGTTTAAGGTACTGAGATAAACACTCCACCCAAACGTCATCCTGAAAGCACTACACCCTGAGAAGACCCAGAGCCGGCAGAGGAACCATCTGCAACCACCCCATGCACCAACTCCCCTCCCTTGCCTTAGAACTCCCTCGGGGGTCTAAAAACTCCCTGTTTTCCTCACTGCAACAATGGGCTAAATATAGGGAAAAAGGAAGATATTTAGAGCCTTGAAGATGTTCACAGCAAAGCTACTGGTGCTTTGAAGTGGAGTGGGGTATGTAAAATTATGGAAACGAAGCAAACAGATGTTGCTCCCTTAATTAAGAACTGCAAAGTCAGATTTTCCTCAACTGTAGATAGCACACAAAAGAACAGGGAGAAAGGCTCATGTGATTTCATAAAAGGAGCCAGCACTCAACAATAATTCTTCTATCAAATAATCAAAATTAGCTTTCTGTTGTTAAAATTCTGCACAGACACAGGGGAAATTAGCTGTGACTTTCTGTTCAGTTTTCTTTTCAGCTCTCTCTAAGCCCACTGGCTGCAGTTTAAGAATTCAGGTCACTAAATTGCTTTCTGAATTTGCATGTATTTGAAATAATCTCACTTTATTAGGCTGTCTTATGCCCTGGCCTGCTGTCAGAGTGGCTGCCCCCACCACACGCTTACTTCTTTCAGGTCTTCACTTATTATTCATAGGACTGGTCCCGAATGCGCCCCTGGCTGCAGGGCAGGGCTCACAGCTCATCCCGGCTTGCAGGGGGTCTCTGCCCTCCCTTCCCCCATGCCTCACTGGTGTCCTGAGCTGGTGTCCTGTTGGAATTCAACCTGCTGCCATCGACCCCAGAGGGGCATCACAGGAAACCCTGGACACGCTCAGTGACTGGCACTTTGCCACAGCTGCTTCCCCGGCCCAGGGAGACTCCTCTGCACTGGGACTGTCCCAGCTGGAAGGTCTCACTGCTGCAGCTCCTGCTGCTGTCTTAGAGTCCATGTACACAGGGAAATTGGCTGGAGCAGGGTATTTAAAGTAATTCTTAACTCCCAGTCTATGGGCTCTTTTCCTGTGCAAGCCTGACCTTCTCTCAAATATAAGTTAACCCACACAGAACTGCAGTGGCTGCTGTGGGAAGGTTTCTGCCTGGAATGGAAGGTGCTCTTGGAAGAGAGCTCAGCAAAGCCAGCTGGATCAACCCTAAGAGCATTCTCAGAGGAGTTCAGAACACTTAAACCTGCCCTAGAAACTGCTCCACATCAACTTCTCTGAGAGCCATGTAAATCCATGGCACATGGGATGCACGAGCTCTCCCACACCCAAGGCAGCACCCACTGCAGCCTGGACTTCTCCCTTGGCAAAGCTGTATCCTTTGAACCCAGAAGGTACATTTAAAATGGACAATTCCCTGTCTTTCTGAGTGGAAGTCTTCCCTCCCTGTAAAGCTCAGGCCTGCCACTGATTGCTCCTCCTTCTCCATAAACCAAGCAGGTATCTGCCAAAATATGTGGTATCTCTTTTAACAAACAGAAGGCAGCCAAACTGCTGCAGGTCAGATGACACACAGTGAATAATGTTATCTGATGAATCTCATCACAGATAAACAAAATTCAAAACAAAGAGAGCTCTTCCCTCCCACTCTTCACATTTATGCCCATTATACAGAGTTTTGCAGAGAAATAAATTGACTGTACAGAGCTGGGTAGAATGTGAATATCCATGAAGGGGAGAAGAGCTGTGTCATTCCAGAGGGGCTGTGATGCCCCATGCTGCCTTAGGCAGTGCCCTGACTGCTACTTATCCCTGCAGACTGAAGCCAAAGAGGTGCTTCTCCTCAAGTGGCACAAGTGCCAAAGCTCTTGCACTCAATCCCAGTGCCCTGCTAGAGCTGACAGCTGTGACAGGGACAGATTCTGGAAGACTCTGGACACTCTGGCACTGGTTTTCTGTCAGTTGGGTGCTTTGCAGTGTGGCTGGTTGCAGAGAGCTGCTGGAGTGTCTTCCAGGCAGGAAAAGTCCCCCGAGACTAGAGGTGTCATTGGTAAGCAGGTCCTACTTCATGTAATTAAAAAGAGCCCGAGACTAGAGGTGTCATTGGTAAGCAGGTCCTACTTCATGTAATTAAAAAGAGAGTTGAAAATTATTTATAAAGGTGTTGGAATGGTAAAATGTTATCTGAGCAGGTGTTTTATTTTGATGCAGGTAGCAAAGATCAAAATAACTGATGAAATTAAAGGCAGGTTTCCTGAGATCTCACCACCACCTCCCACTGTTCCTTCTCTTGGGGTGTCTTAGGCTTTGTTTTCCTTCTGGAGCTGCATCAGAAATGGCACTTCAGGTGAACAGGGTTGCCAGTCCACCTTAATTAAGCTGAAGTAATTTACATTCCCTCATGGCTGGTGAGTTACTGATACCTTTCCTGAGGCTAAAGAGAAAATACTCTGAGTCTGGGCCTTCACTTCCAAATAGAAAGAAATTCAACTATTCAGTTCCTGCTTAAGTCCAAGCTCGTACCCTGTGCCAGACATCATTTCCAGGGTGGGATCCACCTAAGCCATCCTGGATAGTCACCTTAGGAGAGATAAATCACACTCTAAAAGCCTTTGTAGGTTGTAGTGTTGGGAATGATGGGAGAGGATTTCAAGCCAGAGGAATATGCACAGTGGCATTTGAACTTTGATTCCTCACAGACAGTTTTGTTTGTGGGTTACTCAGGTGAGGAGAGAGGACAGAACCTGTGTTCCCTCTCACCAGCCACTGATCCCCTCACCTGCTCAGGACTTGGACAACAACAATCCACCTCTGGAAAGGGCTGGACAGAGTCCAGTGGGATTTTGAACTAAAGCTTTCTGCCAAGGCACACACCCCCTCCCACTGTATACGTGGCCCACAGGAACTTTTATCCTTGCACTACCTGTGCCTGTATCAGCAGCCTCAAAAAGGGGGAGGTGTGTGTATGTGTTTATATAAATATATATATATACCTGCATATGTATATAAACAACGCTGTTCCTCTCACTCTTTGGGGGTTACTCACCTGTGTGCAGTGAACAGGTTTGGGATGCAGCGTGAAACTGATGCTGAGCACACACTGTTTTATTTATACACATTTCAGCCCCTTTCATTCATTGCCATGATCTCGGCTGGCACCTGCCCCGAGGGAGCAGCTGTGAAACATTCCGAGCTCCACCTTTGGAGCTTTATTTTCCCTGCAGAAGTGATGAGGAACTGAGGCACGGAGCAAAGGCAGGACAAGGACAAACAGGGAATCTGTGGCAGAGCTTGGCAGCGATCCCAGCTCCTCTCATCCCCAGCTCACCTCCCCTCACACAGGCCAGCCCAGCCTCGCAGGCAGCAGATCCCAGAGGATTAGTCAGGATTGGACAAGCAGGGCTGCAAAGCCAACAGGATTGCAACTGCAGAAGTGGGATCACGAGCTGGCAGTCAAAAAGTTTGGGAACAGCTATTTTTGTGGCTTGTTTATGTGACGAAGCTTTTACAATTTCTACCACTGTAGTATCTTGAACGGACACTCTCATACTGCAATAATACCATAAATTATATTTAGAGATTGGAATTGTGTTGTCTTGGCTTTTCTTTGTTTTTTAGCATCTGCAGTGCCTGGAGGAAACACAAGGCATCTTTAATCCTGAGTTAACTGGCATCCTTGTATCCAAACATATGCAAGTCTCATTCAAAATATATGCATTCCAAACTATGTGGCAAACTGATGAAAATGAAAAAAATAGCTTCCTCTGGCTTTAAGGATGCTTTCAGCTCTCACCAGTGACCTTGATAGGGATGGTGAGAGCCTAATGACAGGCATTTATGGTACTTATTACAGCACATTGAACAGTGGAAAATAATTGTCCCCCGATATTTTGTGAACGCATCAGTGAACTTTGATTTGACAATATTCACGACCCGTGTTGGATTTACTTTCAATGAACATTTAAGTGGTTGTGTTTTACAAGTGCAAATACTTGTGAAAATCTAATTTTAAGCTTCAGTGGTCACTGAAAGCCAGTTTCAAAGGCAGTCAGGAACAGAATGATGCGACTTACGTAACGGAGACATCACAAACTGGGACGATTCACAAATGCTGTCAGACAAAGAATTACTCACTGGAGAAACAGGATCATTTCAACACACAAATGATATGAAACCTTTTACAGCTTGGTCAAGAACGAGAGGCTGATATCATTTTATCAGTGTTAAAATGATCATTAATCAGTGATCGGCCTAATTTCTCTGAGTGTCAATCTTCTGACCCTGAGCCTGTGGAGCGTTAAGTGTGTGATATTCTGCAGGTTGAGGAGGTTTTAGAGTCTGTAGTTACTCAGACTTAAGCAGGAGCACAAATCTTGTAGAATCCCAGCCTTAGTCAATTCATGGAGACTAATCCCTTCCAGTCTTTGAAGAGCTCTGCAAGTACAAAACACCTGTGGAGCTCCCCCCCGCAGCCACGCAGGGCACAGGCAGGATGCCAGTATCAATTCCCATTAGCAGCAGAGGTTAGAGGGCACACCAACACACAGACATCAAAGTGCCTCACAGATCCCTGGGGCTGTGCTCTCCATGGCTGCAGGAAGCCATGGGGGCACAGATCAGGGGGCACCAGTCCCTCTCCTCCCCTCTACCCACCCACAGGCTTCCAAACTGCTTTTGCTTGCTAAGGGAATGCCTCATCCCACCTCCAGTCAACCAGCCCTGCTCCTGGTGCTGCAGGAGCCCAGGCCTCACCTGCCTGTCCTGCTACCTCGACAAGCCTTGACTGTGCTTTCCAAACCCTCCATCACCAGGGAATCCCATAAACATCTCTGCAGTCACTTGGACTGCATGGAGTGAGATTTTTCTCCCTGCTGTCTCGACTCCTCACTGCACAGGGGGAACACTGGAAGGATCTTACCCCAGTACCAGACTAGTGCCAGAGCCCTTTGAACCACTTTCTGTACTCACTGAGGCTTGGGATTCCCAAGGACATGTTATCACCTGGGCAGAAGGAAGTCAGTGGATGCACCACTGACTTGGAAAGAAGCTCCCATCTTGTGTACAGATCTTGAGCAAAATGTGACAGGAACCAAAAATATGGTCCTGATTCTGTTCATACTTGGCTTCAAGAACTGCTGTTCCTTCACTTCAGTCCTCCAGAATAATCTTTTTGCTTCCTGAGAGTCTCAGCAGAATGCAGTAACTTTGAATTCCTTCAAAAGTCACCTGCTGTTATTCTGCTACTGCACTGTTCTGTCTGTGTGGGGCACGTTCCAGGGGAAGTGAAGAAATGCCTTATTTATAAAGACAGGGATTTCCAGGGGACCTGCCAGTTTCAGGAGGATGCACAGAAGTCCTTTAAGTTCCTGGAGGCAATTCCAGCCAAAGAGTGCTGGGCACCATGGGGTTGGAAGGGTTATGGAGATGTTATTTTGCAGTAGTTAAGGTGTAAGGTTGAGAGAACAGGTAGCTCCCAAGTTTGATTGCCAGGGAAACAAGGACAGCCAGTAGGATTTTCAGTGGCATAAGGACTGATGTTGTTTCAGGTCAGCAGAACGGCAAAAGGAAGGGGGGCTCTGTACCAAAGGGCCTGTTATTCTAGTTGCTCTGTGTCACCTTCTGACCTTATGCTGACATTTTGCAGCTGCCTGTGGAAGGGAATTTCTCCTTGGGGAAGAAGCACGTGAGGCTCTTCATGCTGCTTCAGAATTGTCCATGAATTTCAGTTCCATATGCAGCAGATACAGAGCAAAAGGAAAGAAACACAGGATGCCCTGGCCACCTGTATCCACAGTCCCAGAGAGCATCAGCCTGGGAAGCTGAGCAGCACTGACCACCTAGAGCTGAAGAATTTGAGATAAAGCCAAGCTGGCACACCCCTGGATGTGCCTGACATTATTACATTTTCCCCGTGGTTTTACTGCCTAATTTAAACAACCCAAGTGATGGGCCTATTGCCACTTACACCAGGGCCTCATTAGCAGGGACTTCGCCAAATTAGGTATTTAGCTCAGAACCTTTTCCTCAGGGGTCACACTTTCTGATTTGCAGCAGGTAATGAGATGCACAGAATACAATGTTCCTGGCAGGAAAAGCCCCTGAGGCACTGCACCCCTTGCTGGGATGCCAGGTTATTCCCTACCCCCCTCACCCCACTATCCTCCTCACCTTCTGCATTGTACTCAGACCTCCACTGACCTTTTCCACTTGGAAAGCACAGAGATGGATAATAAGAGATGCATAATAAGTTAAAGAAGTTAGACTAGGAGTCCAAAATACTTGGTACTCAGCTTTGCAGCCTTCTTGCATGACCTTGCCTAAGTCATTTAATCTTGCTGTGTTAAATGCCTCTGGTTGTGACCAAGGAATTTTATCCCAGTCTTCTGTAATTATACCAGAGAGTTTGCAGCACAGGTTCTGTCTCCCACAGGACAGAGAGCATCCTGGGATTACACTATGAGCTGTAATAATTGTAGAATCACAGAGTGGTTTGGGTTTAAAAGGGACCTTAAAGCTCATCCAGTTCCATGCCCTGCCATGGGCAGGGACATCTCTCACTAGACCAGGTTGCTCCAAGCCCCATCCAGTCTGGCCTGAACACTTCCAGGGATGGGGTAGCCACAGCTTCTCTGGGCAGTCTGTGCCAGGACCTCACCACCCTCACAGCCAACAATTTCTTCCTAATATCTAATCTAAACTTAGCCTCAGTAGGTTTAGATTATGGGGCTCTTTGAGGGAGCTGAAGTCAGACAAGGTGAGACAGCTGGGACCTCCTTCAGCTCACAACTCCAGCACAGGAACTAAGGACCAAGCCTGGAGATGGGTTGCCAAGGCAGCAGGTAAGGAAGGAAACTCTCACAGCTCTACTTACCAATTCTGTCCAGCCTGTCCAGAGCCACAGTTTCAAAAGCTCTCCTCATCATGGGGTACTCCTCCAGCACCTCGTTGAAGTTGTCCACGGACAGGGAGTAGAGGCGGCAGTAGGTGTCCGCTCGCACGCTGGCTGTGCGCCGGCCGCGCGTCAGCAGGCAGATCTCTGCAAGGACACACCAGGCTGGGACAGGGGACAGGGGACAGGGCACAGGCACCACCGCCCTGCCCGGGCCCTCACACCCAGCCTCCTCTCCAGCTGGGCTCCACCTGCTTCCCCACCAAAAACATGGCCAGTGCTGACACTCTGCATGTGCACTAACGTTTCAAAATACCAGGGGCTCGGTTGTGGCAGCTGCTCCACACAACTGCACCTCAGGGATTCTGCTGATCTAATTAGCCAGACAAGTTTTGTTATGGTGGATTATCAAAGATACCATTTGTGCATTCTGACTTGAGGAGCTGTCTTTCTCCAGCTCCTCGTGGGCACTGGGAGCACAAGGTCAAGCCATGCTCTTATTGAAGCTAATTCTCTCTAGATTTGT
Organism: Scytalopus superciliaris; assembly: GCA_013400415.1. NCBI lineage: Eukaryota > Metazoa > Chordata > Aves > Passeriformes > Rhinocryptidae > Scytalopus > Scytalopus superciliaris. Next base: position 978,433 of record VXBX01009908.1, read on the forward strand.
AGTAAAGCCTCTGTGCTGACCTGTGCCTTTGGTGTCTGGGTGTAATTTTGATCCCCACACCTGGAACATTTGTCTTTTCACAATTTTCAAAGACTTTTGTGGATATACCACAAGCTTACAAGCTGTCAGGAAAAGCCACATTAATGGCACCTACCAACTCTCAGTGTACTTACACTGCAGTCATCCCCTCCTCGGAGGATGCTCAGCTGTTACAGAACAGAAAGCCCTTGACTCAACCATAACTCCTCGAACACTCAACAGAGAGCTCCCAAATCCTGCTTTTCCACGGCTTACAGAGAGTATGGGCAGCTAAGACAGGCACTTCAAGACAGCTGGAGTGACCTAAAGCCTGACAGCGCTCTGCTCTCTGCTTTTGTTGGGTGTGAATCCACCAGCACAACTCTGGATTCATGCTGAGTCTACTCCAAACAGTTGTGTGTATGGTATCTAAAACACATGGAATGTCATGGGCAATTTCAATCCAATCTGTCAGTTAGGGTATCCCTGGCTCCAGCCCTGTAACTCCAAATTCCAGCTTGCTAGAGACATGCAAAATCCTTGCACTCCACATAGGTGCAGGTTGTTTCATGGGAACTAAGAGTAACTGGAGTGTGGGCAATGCATGACAGGGATTTTTATAGAAAAAAAGCCTCACAGAAGGGAAGGCATTCCATTCTCCTCCCCTCAGCAAATCATTAATGGTGGTGTATTCAGAGCTTGTACCAAAACATTCATCTACCAGAGGACTGCCTGTCTCCGGCTGTCTGAGCTCTCTACGGGGCTCTGACAGGAGAGGGGGCTTTGTGTTACTCATAAGAGCAATATCCTGCATCTTTCTGACCTCATGCTAGTCCCAGAACTCTGCTGCCAACACATTTTGCCTGCCTGCTGACCTTCATGACATTTTGCTGAGCCACAGGCTGGGGAGATGATGGACTATGTTTTTTCCTCCATGTTTATCCAGCACCTCGTGTGGTAGATGCCAGACAGCAGGACTAGGAAATACTATAAATGTGCCTTGAGATTTGAGAATGGGCCATTTTTTACCTTTAGGTTCTCAGCTTCACTGATCTGTCAGTATCTGGGGGCAAAAGGAAATGAACCTGCAAGAACAAACCTCCCTTCTCTGTTTTGGTGTTATTTATTGTGTAGACTCCTGCAGTGCCCACGAGTCCCAGGCACCTCCCACTGCACCATTTCCTCTATGGGAAGCTGCAAGGCAGGTGAGATGAAGAGAGATGGAGGAGGAGGTGCCTGGGCTGTGAGTTCCATGTGGTGCCATCCCTGCATGAGAACAGCAACGGGTGTCGCACCTCCAAAGTAGGATCCATCAGCCAGCTTGGTCTCCTTGTTGCCCTTGGTGAGGATGCTGACCACCCCGTGCTGGATGAAGTACATCTTCTTGCCAATGGTGCCCTCCCGGATGATGTAATCGCCTGGCTGGAACACCTCGAACCGCAGCTTGGTCAGCATGGACGTCACAAAGTTGGGGTCTGCGTTGGCAAACAGGGGCATGGAGGCAACCAGCTTCCGGCAGTTGAAGTTGATGATTTCCTGACCGTGGCATGATGCAAATGAGAGAGAGAGAGGGAGGGAGGGAGGGAGAAAAGGTGGGACAGGGAGCAGAAAAGACACATGTATATTTAGTCATGTAATGACCTATGGAGATCCTCCACCTGACCCGTGCATTACAAAGTGGGGGGGAAATGCAGTTCCCCTGGTGCAGGCTGGAAGGGGCTCTGGATGCTCGTGAGCTGGAGCTGACAGCTCAACACCAAGCTCCACTGCCTTCATTCCTATGCTTCCTCTCTGAGCAGGGACAGCACTCCCAGCCTCCCAAACACACACAGCATTCCTCTCTCTGCAGGAAACCTTGGACTGTGAGAGGTGCAGAGTACTGGTGAAATGCTGCATGAAAAAGCCCAGGGCTCCTCTCTGGAAAGGTGTCATAACTCACCCTGGCAGACCCACGTTCTCTGCTGCCCTTGCTTGTCAGTGAGATATTAAACTGCACAAATGTGCCGAGGCGCTTGGAGAAAGAATTATCCTGGGCAGACTGGGACAGTGTCAGGAGAGGGGAGGGAGAGGAGCCACCAGTCACTGGGGCATGGGCTGGATCATCAGCCTTGGCTGAAGAAAACCCAGCTCAGCTGTTCATCTGTCATAGAGCAGACAGGCTGTGCCTCTCCTGTGGCTTGGTGTCACTCAGGGGGTGTGACAGCACAGGAGCTGCTCTCTGTGTGTCAGCTCAGACACAGAAAATGGCAGAAAGGGATACTGAGTAAATCACCTCAGCACAGCACTTCCCAGCCACACAGGGAAGGAGCATATGGATGACTGGAACAGGAAGGAAGAGATCTGGGGAAGCATGTCTCCTCCTCACTGGGGGTTTTAGAGGGTTGCCCTTTGAGACTTCGGCAAAACTAGTTTTAAAACATGGCTGACATTTTCTCAGCTCTTCTCTCTCCCATAAAGGAACATTACAGGGGGAGGAATACAGAAGGAAGACCCCTTCTAGAGCTTGTGGGTGACATACTGGTGACATCCCAGGGAGAACCTGCATTGCCAGGCCTCAGCTGGGGAGGGGGCTTCTGTAGAGACTCTTTTGATTTATGGGCCCTGCTAGAAGGGTCCTCCTTCCTTTGACTCTGCCTGCTGTCACAGTTGGTAGACGGGGCAGAGATGAGGCCAGCACACCAGGCAGTGCTTTGGAGAAATACACGAGGTAGGAGCTTGCTGAGACACTGCACTGGGAGCTGCACAGCTGCCCAAGGTGACAGAACATGCACTGCCCACTCCCTGCCCTGCTCACCTCTCGGAGGGGCTCGCTCAGCTCTCCCAGGATGCTCTCCTCATCAAACATCTTCCCCTGGTACCGGTGCTCGTAGTAATCGTGGATGCGCTGCCGCATGTCTGCCGGGAGCTTGTGGAAGGACATGTACTGTTCCACTTGCTTGTACTGTGCAGGGGAGAGAGGAAGGGCAGGAATTACCAGGACATGCAACAGATGGTACCTGCTCACGGACAGCACGTGCTAGACCATCCCCACACCTGCTCCCTTCATGCTAAGCCAGGCCCAGAAAGGTAAATCTGGTGCAGGAGAGAGACCCCACGGGGAGTCTGCAGGCTTGGCTATCATATTCCCCAAACGACTGTGCCATGTTTTAACATTTAAACTTATCCTCAGCCAGTTACCCTGTGGAGACGACTCCTCACTCCTTGGGTGCTGAGCAGCCCAAGTCCCTCGGGGCAGAGCTGAGTCATGAGTACTCAGCTGGGAATCTCCTCTCACAAAACAGTGCTGAGCAAAGACTGCCCAAACCCTGTGCAGGATGAGAGCAAGGAAAGCACAGTGTGCCCCCACAGAAGGTTCTCCATGGCACACAGCAGAGCGGTGGCCGGGGTGTGTGACCTGGCAGAGACTTGCAGCACTTGAGGCCTCACTGAGCACAGGACTCACTGTACCAGGGGCCACAGGAAGCAGCAGAACACACCTGCCCTGGGTGTGCAGTCACAGACAAACCGAAGGACACACTCAGGAGCAAGATCTGTGTTATCTGGTTGAAGCTGCAGTACCCGTGGCCTGCTGTTCCTCCCCTCTGTGTCTGTCCTGCCATGATGGCACCTTAGCCTTCCCACCTAGGGCTGCACAGGTCCTGATTTTCTTCACCTTTTCTGGCTCCTGTTGCCCCATGCACTCATTCTGTCAAATCTGTCCACATTTTTACCTAACAGTTTGCATTTCCATGGTGTTAGAGGGGCAGGGCAGGCTCTGACTGATGCCAGAGCAGGTTTTGGAGATGAACAGTGTTTTCTAAGAATAAATGACACTTCCTCAAGGGCACAGGGCTGTAAGTGGGTCCTCTTGCCCTGGAGGTGCTGCAGGGACAAGGAGTGTGCACTGCAACGGTCACACTCCCTCTCACTAGCAGGAGCACAGAACACGATCCGGAGTATGTGGGACCCTTTCCCATCCCTCCTTCCTCTCTTCTTCCTGATAAATCCCTCCCTGAATGTCCCTTTAGTGCAGCTGGAGCTGAAGAGCCTGTTTACCCAAGCTGTGCTCGTTACAGCCACTCCTGCACACCCCAGCTCTGTGCTCAGGTACAGCCCGTGCCGGCCCTGCCCCCCATGCCAGCAGCTCCATCTGCACCCGGGAGGGAAGGAATTGCTCTGAGAAGCCAAGGTGGCAGAGGGGACACTGGGGCTTTCCTGGCATTTCCAAAGGAGAGGAGCTGCCTGTAAATATTCGTGATCACTCCAGCCTGATCAAAGTCAAGTGAGTCACCCCGGAGAGCACTGGCAATGAACCCTGCACTTCATTACTGGATTGCTCAGTTCCATAGGGATGGGCAGGATGCTGTGTCAGGACAGGATATGCTGGGTGCTGGCAGGGAGAGAGGCAGGGAGAGGGAGCAGAAACCAAGGTCTCACATGTTGGCAACTCACTAGCCTGAGCCCAATGAGAATTTTGCAGGTTATGTTCCTGAATGCAAAAAGTTTGGCTCAGATGCCTAAACACAGATGTGCACTGCCACTGGAGATGCACTGCAGAATGAGACATCCATGGCACCTGGAAAACTGGACATGGGACAAGCAGGACACTCGCCATGGCAAGGGAAATCATTAGGTACTAGCTTTGGCTGACTCAGGTTTACTAAATTTATCTTGAATCCACAAAGAGTTCTGCTCACTTTAATGCTGCATTTTTGTTGAATAAATTATTTACCAAAATTATCACTTTATACCCTCAGTTTTAGTTCAGTGCCTTGAACTGGAGCACTGACTAGTGTCACAAGGTGCCTCCCATCACTGCTGCCACCACCCTGCCCCTACCCCTCTTCTCTCCATCATTAAGCCCTTGCTATCCATCTTCAACTGGCCTTTGCTTCTTGGGAAACACACCCCTGTACTTTTCAAATTCACAAGCACAGGTTGGATGGGGAGACTCAGACTCTGCTTATTTGCTACTGTACGTGGATTTATTGCTTTGTAACAAAGAGCAATAAATTACTGCTCTGCAATGTCCCTGAGGCTTGTCAGATTCTCCTGCCACCACTGTCCCCAGATAAGGCTCAGAGGGAAAACAGGACAAATTTACTTCACCAGAAATAAAGATGCGGCTTCTGATTAGAAATTAAAATCATGGTTATAAAAGAAAACTGTAAAATAAGAAACCATCATTCTCTGCCATTGTTAACAAGAGGTAGGCATCCTGTCTCTCTTGCCTTTGCTGGTGCTCCCTCCCCTCCCTCAGCCAGCTGGAGGGCTTGGGGGCCCTTAACTCCTGTGTGCAGAGATGGAGCCAGCAGAGATGCCCAGAAATGCAGGCATCAGTCCCTTTTTCTGTGTTTGATAAACTGAGGATTCATGTGGGGTTTTCCCCCTTTCCTTGGAGCTGCTCAGCCAGACTGAAGGCCCCACTCCTGCAGGGTCTAGCATATGGTACCATGCACATCTGGCACTCTCTGAAGCCATTTCATGCCCCTTCCTGTGCCTTTCAGACATGGCCAGACCCCCTGACAGTCCCTTTCACCTCCTTCCTCCCTCTTGCTTGTCTGCTCAGTCTCCCACTTGTCTCCATGTCCTCAGCCTGACCTGTGCTCAGAGATTAGTGGCCTCTCTGAGTTCAACTAAAAAGACTCATTTAGGAATTATTTAAATCTCTCTGAAGACAATCAAGTCCATTTAAATCCCAGCTCGTTTTCTTAAGTCTGTTTTTCCTCAAATAAGCCCTTGAAGGAGGTATTAATATATCAAAAGGAAACCATTTAGCTGAGTATTTTTGCTTCTATAACTGGCCACTTTCCCTCATTGCCTCACCACTCCCCTCCCCTTCTACCAAAGCTCAGATCACTCACAGTCCAAAGGGAACTAACTATTTTTAACTCCTTCCATGCCCTCTCTCTATCATGAATCCTCCTCTTTCCCCACTTTCTATTCAACATTCATTACTCCCCTTGCTGTTCACCAGCCCCTGCTCAGGCAAGGACTGTGCTTCAGATAATCCCATTTCTGGGCTGGGAGGTGGCAACAGCCTAAGCAGGGTCACTAGTGAGCCTGATGAAACCCTTGTTTCCCTCATCCATCTTTGCTGCAAGCAATGCAAGCGTCTGCTCCTTTCAGGGTTCTGAGGAGAGCAGATCCAAGAGTTCTGGGACAAATCACTTTGCATTAAAGGTTGGGGGCAATGCTCTGTTTGTCTGCTCTTACAGGTGCTCAGCCAAAAGGTCTAATCCTGTGCATCCTGGGAAGGTGGTGCAATGGAGAATGTGGTATGTACAAACCTGTACATCCTGCCTATGGAAAAAGCCTGTTTGCCCCGGATAGCTCCAGCCTAGGAACAGCAGTTGAGGAGAAGGCCTTGCTGGGTTTGAGAGGTCACATCCCAGGATAAGTCACTAGTCCAGCACAGGGCACTTTTGGACTTGGTCAATCAATCTCTTGAAATTCAGATCACAGGATATTTTGGATGTCAGGTCATGCCACTGAATCCACATATCCAGAGTGTGGTGCAGAAAAGGGACTGATAGTACCTTCATCAGAAGAGCAGAAAGAGGGAGGTAAAGTAAAATACGCCACCAGAAAAAGGCTGGAGATGGGGAAAAGGGAACAGTGAGTATGTGCAATTGGAAATCAGGCTTGCTGGGAGCCTTCTGCCAGGAGAGATGGCTCAGCGGGGAGGCTTCGCACTTCCGTGGTGAGTTATTTATTTATTTATTTACAGCTCAAGTGCCAAAATGAATTTCAAAACTGATAATGAAGTTTGAAATCCCACACTGGGATCCGAAGAACTGCTGAGGCAAGAACACTTCCCTTTCCATGACAACACAGGCAGTCCCTGCTCAGAGCAGGCTCCCACCAATGGTGCTCACAGAACAGAACTGTTTGTCTGACTCTGAGCTGTAACTGCAGCACCTGATACAGCAAACCAAGACATGCTCTACTGCTTCAGAACAGGGCTTCTCTTAGCAAAACATGGGCAAACCAAGTTCAAGTTCACCAATCAAGTATTCCTCTGCAAGAATAAAAAGTACTCGAGCCCAGTTTTGTTAAGGCAATTTGCACTGCAATTCAGTTTTAAAAGAAACCATCAGGTTTTCATTCAGAAAACATTTACATTTTATAACCGACCCAGGATTCTTCCATGAAAAGGACTGAATAACCTTAAGACACTTGACACAAGTTTCTGATTTTCTGGTTGAGTCGAACAAGTCATTACACTGCCTGTTTCTTACATTCTTACTGACTCTGCAAACCAGTCAGAAACCCCTGATTACAGAAAAAAATACCTTGAGGCAGTCTGAGACACCAGGCCCAGGCACATCAGAGCCCCAGAGACACAATCAATAAAGTACATAATTTATAAGCCTTGTTATCAACCCCAGATGGTTTGATTGACAGTAACATGGGACACAACAGTTCTCAGGCCACCTCTGCACGGGCTGAGGTAACACACAACCTGTGCAGTCGTGACAGGATGAAGCAAGGCTCTCCAAACTTTTTCCAATTAGGAAATTTGATTACATTTTGCATTTGATTAAGTTTTCCAAACACCTTTAATTTCTGAAGAGCTGCACGCTCCCCACCCTCTCCTTCATACACATTACCAACACAGTACCAGAGCTTTGCAGCTTTCCTGGCATCAGAATGGATGTGAGCTCAGGGGGGGACTTCTTCAGAACCCCTTTGAACTCCAGGAATGTGAGAATGCCACCTGAGAATCTACAGGCATCGGTAACCAATCCTTTTGGGAATGTCACTTCAAATCCTGCCCAAACTGGTAATGAAGTTTCCCACTGACAGCTTTGTGGCAGGGCAGGGAATTCTGGTAGTCTCTGCCCAACTGCAGGCTCAGAGCAGCTGACACGAGTTAGCTCCACGTATCTGTGCCGTGCTGTCCCTGAGGCAGCGCCGGCTAAGCCAGCCCTGGAGCCACAAGAATTAATGCAGCTTCAGTACAGGGCTGTGCTTGGGTTAATTAGCTCGGCTCGAGGGGGAGTGGAGGGGGGGGGGCTAATCAGCAAGGGCAAGTTGCCAGACTAATGTGATTATCCTGCATCCAGGACCCCAGCTCGGATCTCTGCACCCAGTTCCCTGCACACACCCACTGGAGGCAGCTCAGAACAAAACACTGCACAGTAAACCAGCCCAAGCCACCAAGGCAGCCGTGAAGGGGCAGCCTGAGGGCTCCTCTCACCCCGTGCTGTGTGTCTGGCAGGTTCAGGTGGGGAAGAGGAGAAGGAATAACTGAGGCACAGAGCACTCTAGCTCCTGCCCACACCCTCCTGGCTTTTCTGCCAGGGGCTGTATCTGCACCTCAGCAGTCAGCAGCAATTCAAGTTTTCTTCATGTGGATTCATCTAAAAATTATTCTGAGGCTAATCAAACCTTGGACCTCCACAGCACCTCGGAGCTGTGAGTTCCACAGCTTCATTATGTACCATAAAACAGCCCAAATGAGTCCTTAAACCTGCTGCCCGACAGGACTCTCCACTGCTGTCTCCAAACAAGAGCAAGGACTGCCTGAGCCCAGACAGATTCTGAGCTCTCACTGCAGGCACAAGGCAGCATCTCAATTCCTGTCTAACAAATATTGGTCCAACATCTCTAACAGAGATGGAACATTCCAGTTATTGTACTTCAGCCTTTAAAATGACTAAATTTTCTCCAATTACTCTTCGTTGAATTCAGGCTGAAATGTTGATAATTGAACAATAAGGTGCTTGGACAGCCAGACCATGGGATAAAGTGTGGGAAGAAGGGCTGTGCTGATGGTTGGACAAGGCTGTTTCAGGAACTGGCAGGTGATGTCACCAGTGCTCTGCAGGGTTTATTAAGTGACTCTCTCTTCAGTGTTACCTGCTTGTCCCCTTGCAACTGTGCTGCAGCACGTGCTTCTTCAGAATAATGACAAGTGAATATGCAAGGATCTGCCCAGTTTCAAGGTATATTTTAAGAACAAGAGGCTCTGGATAGACTGCTCAGGGAGGAGGAGGAGGAGCAGGGCAATGATGTGGAGAGCAGAGAGCTGGAGAGAGTGCCAGTGTAGCACAGATCTTGAGGAGAGATGAGGCTCTGAAAGAAGAGATGAGGCTCTGGAAGGAGAGATGATGGCTTTGCTGGGCTCTGCAACACCAACAGCAGCAATTCCTACCTCTCATCAGTCACTCCTCTGTGTGTACTTGGGGAGATGACACGGAGAGCCAAGCCTCCCTGCACAATGCCCATCACTGCTTGCACCCTGCTGGGATGGGAGAGAGCAGCCCCGAGTGCCTCTGCTCTGTTCCAAGGAGCGTGGCTGCAGAAAGCAGCAGCATCACCCTCCCCAAAGCCTCAAGGTTACAGAGTCTGCTGGGGAGGATGAGAGAGAGAGTGTGTGTGTGTGTGTGGTGACTTGATAGAAATACTAATCCAGCTGAGCTCTAGGATTAGAGAAAGAAATTAATAGGAGAACCTGCAAAAAGCATGAAAATAACTTGCATATCTATCTAGTGTATTCTTCTCCTGGACAGGAAACACTCTTCCTCTCATGGAGCCACAGTTACTGCAGGCTGTGGGGTACTTTTGCAGTCAATGATGAATTTAAAAGTTAAGGTTTGAGCTGGTGCATGAACAGCTGAAGAGGGCCTTGCATCCCAGCTCCTGCACATGGACCCCCTCCAGCAGCACCTGCACCAGCTCTGGCACTCACTGGGCTCTACAGTAGCTAATTCAACCCACTAAACCAGCAAAAAACTAAACTGGGAGGAAGAAATCAGCTCAGTGAAGGTCTGAGAAGTATGAAAAGCACAGCTGAGAACAGTGTCAGGGAACACTGGGTGAGAACAGGTATGTGGGGCTTCCCTCCCTGGGTCAAAGCTGTCAGATTGACACGGAACTGCACAACACAACTTTGGGAAATGTTTTATCAGAATCCTTTGGGATGGGCCTGTAGGGGTGTTCTCTCACATACAGCAAACAGCAAATACCCACAGATATTGTGGAGTGCGACCCCAGACTGAGGTTAAGAGGTCAGCTGCTGATCCTGCCACTGACTCTCTCTGTGAGTATAACACACCCTGCAATGCAGGATGGGACAGACAGGACCCTTCTACCTCTGCCTCTGGGACTGGAAATCAAACAGATCCAGAGAGCTGTTCTGAGTCAGAGCTTTTCAGGGGAGGCCATGGCCAGACCTGCACAGTGGCTGTGCCACCGGCAGTGCCCACGGTGGTGTGAGTGCTCTGTGCCACAGGGAACTCCCCACTTGTGCTCAGGAGCCTCAGCACTCCACTGGATTGGAGGGAGCAACCTCCCTCTCCAAATTCTCCATGGTTCCTACACCCCATCGATCCCACCCAGCTTCCCTGCCTTGCAGAATCCAGCAGAGCATGAAGTGAGATGCTACGGGAGGAGACTTAGACAGGACAGGGATTGAATGTCCAAATGTTCAATGAATCCACAGCAGAGGGAGGCAAGCCCTGCTCCTGAAGCCAACAGACAGCACAGCTTGGCTTCTATTCCTCTTCTCAAAGGCTCTGTTTGTACAAGGGAAGAACAAGTTGGTTTGGCAAAGGTCTAGACAATCTGAAACCTCACCAAAAACCCGCTCCTGAACCTTGTCCTGAGAGTTACACCAAGCAAAGCCCCTCAGTGCAGTTACCAGCTACAACCTTCTCTCCTGTTTGCTGTTTCTGCTGTTCCTCTCCCCCACCACTGTTTCCCCTCTTTTTGGCTATTCCCAGAACAGCTCCCACAGTCCCTGTAGGCTGAGCTGTGCTGAGCAGAGAGGCAGAGCCCACAGGTGTGTTCAGCAGAGGTCTCTCAATTGCTGCTTCTACCAGTCGACCTCCAAGCTTGTTGAGATTCTCTATAATATGCTTCAGCAGGCACTTTGTCCCATGAGGACGGAACTAAATTGAGTTGCAGGGCTGCAAATCATGAAGCAGCCTCATTTTAATCATGGCTATTCAAGTGCTAAGGAATGCAGAAAGTAAATACATATTTGTTTTTAGGCCATCATTTGTCCCATTTGCAAGAGGAAAATGAACGGATTCAATCCCTGAGGCTTTGATCCCAGGAGAAGAACTTGGGAAATTACCCTGCTAAAACCACTACACATGAAATACAGCCTTTGTGAAATCCTCTATCTACTGCTTTTGTCACAAAGGTCTTCTCCTGGATCTATTAACCCTCTCATTCACATCTCCATGTTCCAATACAGCTTTAACATTCCACACTGCTCCTGCCACCCCCACTACAGTCCCTGCTGGCTTCCTGGTGACTGGTTTCCCTGAGCACTGACTGGAATCCAACTTCCAGGGTCCATTTCTGCCCTTGTCTTCAGACCTGGCTTGAGACAAAGCCCGTAGTGCCCAGTGCTGCAGGTGTAACCTTGGCTGCTCTAGGCTGGCCAGGTGGTTGGATTTGCAAATCAGTCCTTGACTTCTATGCTACTTCAAACACATTTGAATAAATACTCTGAGATTTGATCAGCCTGCATTCCTGGTGCTGCAGTGTCCTTCTCTTTGGCATGCCCTGCTCTCCATTAGAATTAGTCCGAGCTGTAACACAGAGGTAAAACTCTACACAAAGCCCAGTGCTCTGGATGCATCCCAGTCCTCCATGCTATTTTCCTGGGCTTTTTTCCCCTTTTGGCTCCAGCTGTGGTTTGGGATCTTCCCTATCCTCAAAGCATGAGTCAGCCTCTGGTCATCTTTGCTCTCTTTCCATGGTCCAGCATAATCCGCATGTCTGAAACTTGTTCCTAGACCATCCCACCTCCTCTCTGAACATAAAATTCACCTGGACTTGACTCACAGCTCCCCTTTCACTGACTCTGACTGCACCTGGAAGGTGCAGAATAGGACCAATTTCTCTTCTTACTATCCAGATCAAATGTATCCGTAAGACTGTGACCATAACACCTCTTTGCCTGTGGCCTCCCCAGCCCCTCTAATTGAGGGAAGGTGCCTTTTTTGGATGCCCTGACCATCTCACAGATTCACAGCATCACCTCGAACCCAGCACCACCCGTGGCTGCCGCAGCAGTGGGAGCCTGATCAGCTGTGACATTTGCGGCTGTGCCCTCCATTCCACAGTTCAACAGCAGTGCAATTAATCCCACAGCTACCTGGGGAACCTGCTCCGAGCTCCCCAGCTTTGATCTGGGCTTTGGGGTTTGTTCTGTACCTTCACTCATGAGCACTGAAGTGAATAATCTGGATACTTTTAAAGAGAGTACTTGCTAAACAAAAGCCGCACATTCTGGAACATTCACTTGGGGTTTGAAACAAGATCTCGGAAAGGAAAAAGCGACTTCGAATTTCAGATAGCAGCGACATTGATAACGTTGATCTAAAAAGACAGGCAGAGACAACAAGAAGCACCCACTTGCATTACTATTATTCAACTGATCTTGCATCTGTTTCTTCCGGAGGGTCTGTCTGAGTGAATGGATGGGGATGAATGACCAAGGCACCGCAGCCCCTTGGGGTCAGTGGTTGTGCAGAAACCCCCCCGGGGCACGGGAGGGCTGCCAAGCCCAGTCCTTACCTTCTCCTGGTACTGGCGCCGCGAGGAGTCCAGGGACTGGATGAGGGCGGTGGCGTGGCCGATGAACATGGCGTAGCAGGTGGCCCCCACGATCATGCTGAGCATGGTGAGCCACACGTCCGACATGCCCACGGGCGCCTGCTGCCCGTAGCCGATGCACAGCATGTGGCTCATGGCCTTGAACAGGGCGTAGGAATACTGCTTCCCCCAGGAGTCGTTCTGCAGAGACACACAGCAACAGCTTTAGCACCGGGACACGGCATTCCAGACACGGACACAGCTGGGAAAAGCACAGCTAACGTTACACTCAAAAATCCGGATTTAAACGGCCTCCACACGTTAAACAAGCAATTTAATTCTGTGGTGGCTTGGAAGAGCTGGGCATGCTCCACTTGGAAAAATAAGCGCAGATTTAGTCATCTAACATTACTTGCTTTGGCCAGGGTTCTTCCAGATTCCATGTACTCTTTCCAGCAAGGAAGTCAGACAGTCTGACATGTTGGTAACCTGGGATAAACTGAGATGATGCACTGGGATGTTTTTACAATGACCCATGTGTGGGAGGAGGAACCGAAGGAAGAAATTACTCCAGTGGGAAATGGACTTTAATGCAGAACTGGTAAAAGACTAGTAAAACCTTGCCTGAGCAAGGTTGGCAGCAGCAAGATCTCAGAGTGGGGAAAATCACTCCCCAGCAATTTAGGAAATGGCCAGGATCTGTGGTCATTACCTGAGGAGGTGGGAAGGGCAGAAAATTAAGTTGATAATGTCCAGACAGTAAGTTCTTCTCAGTGTAGAATGGGGCTTTTTCCAGGGAGCGAGACAACTGCAAATGGTCTCATTTGAGAGCAGCAATAACCTGCCAGGAGAGGCCAGTGGAAGGCAGAGGCTCCTCCAGGACACCTTGTGCTCTGCCACTGCAACTCACACAAGCAGCACCTCAGCAATTACATCATGGCACAGGGAGAAAAACCAGCGTAAGACTCATTATTATTCTGATTAGCTTGAGTTCATGGAACAGCTCAAGGTACATTTGCCATCCTGTGGGTATTATCTGCCAGCAAGTCCTTGCCATAAAACCTTGTAAAGTAAATGCACTGTCATCACACATTGCTCTTACAAGGCATGTGAAAAATGCCTCTGCTACGTGACACTCATCACAGCACGTGACCTGTGCACTCCTCAGCCTTCTCCCTGTTCCTAGGAAGGTGTAAACGTTATGGATGTAGCTGTGCAGACACACGTACCAGAGCAGCTTGGAAGGTCACTGCACAGAGGGCCTGGTGGTGCCTTGTCAAACAGCCAAGGAACACTCGTGTCACCTCAGCACCAGTGACCAGCAGTGCTGGGAGCCCTGGCTTTACTGGGCACCTCTTGGAGGTGTCTAACCACAGTCAGGTGGACGGGGGATGACCTCTGCAAACAGCTCTGAGAACCACTGAGGCAGGTGGAAATTTTTCAGTAATCTTACGGGTAGCAAACAGTGCCAAAGCAGAGCACTGCTGAGTGGGAGCTGTGGCACAGAGCTGGGACCCCTGGAGAGAGCTGATGCCTGGTTAGGAGATAAGCACGTGGACAAAGACAGGCGATACTGTTACCAGGCCATATCCAGTTACATTATGCAAGGCCTGATTCACTCTGCAACAAGAAGGGCAAAGCCACACCAGGGACAGCGGAGCAGACACAGGAGAAGCAGCACATTCACAGCCCAGGAGAGATGGCTCCCTGCTCCCTGCTGGCGCCAGCCTGTCTGGGCTCACCTCTTAACAAAGCAGGAACCTGCTCCCCTGGAAAAAACTACCCTTGAGCCAAGAGAGAAAGGGAAGAGACTGTGGCCATTGGTGACTGTTCTGGCTGTGCAGCTGCTGGAGTGTGTGAGGAGCTGCAGACCAGGGGGGAGCCACGAACAGGTGGGGGCAAAGGGCTCTGTCCAGGGCAGCAGGAAGGATCTGGCCACGGGACTGCCTGAGGTGTAAGGGCCAAAGGAGTGAATCCTCTTGCTCCTTTGCCTCCATGCCTATGCTGTGGTTCCAAGAGTCCTGGCCAAAGAAGGAGGGGGGTGGCAGCATTTTTTCATCCCCCAGGTTTTGTGTCATTTTGCAGACCCACTTCTGATCCATGAAGGCACCAAGCACATCACACAGGCATCCCTACACCCTCAGTGCTACCATTTCCAGAGAGACAGGCCCTTTCCCTCAGAAAGCACTGCAAGATTGAGCCATGGCCCCTGCACTTACAGAATGCTGTAAATCCATGGCTTCAGCAGGGAAGTTGGAATGCTGAGGAGACTTTTGCTTTAAATGGTGCGTCAGCTGTAAAGGTGGGCAGCACATTCCCAACTTTACTGGGGCAGAGGGAGCAGTGCAGGTGTCCTGTCCCATCCCTTCCATCTTAAATTACTTTCCCCCCTATTTCTCACTGGACACTGCAGAAACACTGCTGCTTCCTGAGTTCAGCGTGGCAGTAGTTTAACTGGGCTGCACACCTTCACAACAGAACTCAGAGCAGGGAGGAAAGAAATGCCAGGCTGAAATTCCAAAGGGAATTTGGGGAGACAGAATAAGAATAGCTGAGCAAGAATGTGATGTATCGGAAAACTGGCTGCCAGGGTCTCTAATGGCTGTGAACATCTGGGTACCAGGCAGGCTCGAGTTTTAAAAGCCATTCTTGCAGCAACTTGCTGCTCAGGAGTGCTGTTTATGAGGAAGCTTGCCAGTGTTTTGTAGGAATTAGTCATCCAAAACTCTAACATCCAACATACTGAGCCCTGTAGCCTGCAGAAACACTTCTGACTCCCTGGGAACTCACAAGTCCCAGGCTCAGTTCCCAAGAGCAGCATGGCCCCCTGTGAGGACAGACTGAGGAGATGGCTGAGTAATGACAGACTGAGGGGCCAGAGCTGCAGGAAAACACGGAGTGTTTCAAACACATCCTGAGCAGTGTGGTCTGCTGGGAGAGGAGATCAAGGACTGCTCAAAGAGAGGCACTTCTATGAAGGAGAAGCCTTTCAGAGCAATTACCTTTAGGATACAATCTGTAAAGAGCACTGGATTCTCATGGCACTGTCTATGTGATAATTCTTTGCTTATAGATCTCAGTGCAACTTTAGATTTTAGGCCTTTTGTCCCCCACAGAATGAGCAGGCAGGTCAAGAACGCCGTACTTTGGGCCAGGCTAGTACTGGTGGTTCCAAACATCCTGTGGACACAGGTTTACCAGCACCAGGTGCCTCATCCTGGCACAGCTCATTTCTATAAAAGCCACACCCCTATATAATATCCCACTCCACCAGTCCCCACTGGTGAGAGGGCTGTACCACTTTGAATATACTGGAGTGGCTAAAATGGCCCATTAGTGGAGGTAAATGAGGCTTTAAACTACAGGAAAAAAATGAATCCTTGTTAACCAAATCCCAAAGCAGGCAAAAATGGAGCTTGAACACAGTCAAGAGGGATGTTATCCCAGAGACATGCCAGGCACGGAGAGTGTTTGCAAAAGGGAGTTAAAATGACTTGGAAGCACTTTCTCAGACTAGTTTGTTTTTAACATCCAACTGGCAGTCCTAGAAGGGTTTCTCTGGGATTAGAGCCTGGACTGCAATGCCTCTGCTCAGATCCACCTTTAAATACTTGGAGACAATGTTCCTGGAACTCTTCAAAGGCAGTGCTGGGTTCTGTAGTGCCTCACAGAAACACCTCAAGGAAAAGTGTGATGTCTTGCAGGGTGTTTTGGTTCTGATGTACTCTGAGTGTATGGTTAACTCCTCACTGGAGAAGACTAGTGAGAGAAGTAAAGACACAGAGAAGTACCTGAATTTCTTGGGATAGGGACACAGTCTGTGGGCACAATGGGATTCCTGACTTACACCATTAACATTTCAGAGAACGAAGGAGCTATAGCAGTGAAAGGCCGTATTTCAGCCTTGTGTGTCTCAGCAGTGATCTTATCTGGCCACTGTTGTTACTCCGGGTTTGCTGCTGCACTGCTCTCAGATCCAGCTGTGATATAAGGGCTCTGACCATCCCTGCCCTCCCCTGGACAGTGCTGGAACTGCTGTGCTGGGAAAACACTCCCGGATCCAGTTTAAAGGATGGGAATAGTGGAGAGAAAAATGGATGTGATAGATCAAACCACCTTGGGCAGAACGTGCCTGCTCTGGGCTTGTTTCCAAGGTGAGCTCCACATGGCCTCCACCTGACAGCAGGGATTTTCCCAGGACTCTGAGTGCACCAGTCCCAGTTGCCCCAGTCAGCCTTGCCTGGGACCCCACTCCAGCACCCTCTGCTCCTGGGGCTGCATTTCGGCACAGGCCTGGCTCACACACCTTGCCTGAGCTCTCACTGTGCCCTGAGCACTGAGCATGTGCCTTGTTCCCAGCCCTGCCTCTGTCCCCAGCTCATGCTGCTCCTAACCAGACTCCCTGGGTAAGCCCTGGATGTGACTGTCACCCTGAATCCCCTGGAATGGTCAGTATCCCCAGTTGCCACTGGTTCTGCTCTGCCCACTCTGTTTTGGAATGGTAAGACTGTGCCCTGGTTGGTGAGGGCACTGTGTGTGCCTGTTGCCCTTGGCTCCTGGCTCACATCCCATCGTGGAGCAATCCTATTCTTGTTGGTCCCTGGCAGATTTTACAGAACATGATAATCTACTACTCAGATTCAAGTGCCTGCTGAGGGAGGGCAGGAGGGATGTGCTGGACCAGAGGCTTGGGGGAGTTAGGAATCACAGAGCACAGCCATGCAGGACTGCTCTGTGCTGCATCCCTTCTCTTTCTGCTTTCCATCAGCAACACCCCAATACAGTGCTGTGAGCAGGGAGGGGGATAAGCTCCAGGTGGATCTGCTCCCCTACTTTCTGGGCAGGGAGGATGATCAGTGTTTCCTGTGCAAGGTCGCTGTGTTTGCCACGGGGATATTTGCCTTCCCTGCAGGGTTTATCAGTTCAGCACAACACCCGAGGGAGTGAGCCACGTGTTTCCAGCAGCTTTCAGGTCTCAGCAGAGCTCGGGTTTCTCAGATGAGGAGCTGCCAGGCCGGGGTCTTGGGGAGCAGCACACACACTCTGCAGCTGACTCACCAGTGTTTCCAGTTTTTAATAAAGTGCACTGCAGGGAAGCTAATGCTGAACCCCTGGGACTGGGGCTGAACAATTAATACTGAAAACGTCCTTCCCTGCCATTTCAGGAGTCATCCAGAGATCAACTCCCTCACAATTGCTACAGATGGAGCATGGTGCATGTATAAAACACCAAGATGAAGTGGACTCTGGGATTTATCGAGCCCCTGATATGATTTTGGCAACACCAGACCCTTCACAAATCCTCTGGATGAGGATCAAACCTTTAGGAAGCAGATGGGAGGGGATGAATCTCCTTTCCCTGCTGCATGGAAATCAGAGCTGGTTTTATGGACTGCCAATGACTAGGTGGGAAACCCCAGAGGAGTGGAAGAGCAGCACCAGCACACTCAAGGAGAAAGCCTCTGAAGCATTTGGCCCTCACTTCCAGCTCCCCTTGGCTGTAGCAGCCTCAGAAGATTCCTTTTTCCCTACAGCGGTTCCATCCCAGCTTTGTGGCTCCTGTGTGTAATCAGGGCAGTCGTGCACCAAGTATATTTATCTCCTCAAAGCTATGACCAGGTCAGTACAGAATGTCCCAGAATCCAACCTACTGGCTCCCTGGCACAGAGTGATGCCATCCTGGCCTCTCCCCTCCCAACCCTGTCCATCACAGCGCTCAAACAGAGCCATTCTGTAAACTTCCATCAACATCCTGGCACCAAAGCCTGAGAAGAGCCCAGAACTCCAGTTTCTTGTCATTTCCTGACTCAGTGGCCTCTGCCAGTACTTCACTCTAGACTACATGTAAATGCCACCCACATCCATCACTGGTCCCAATGACACATCTGGAAATTGTCTCAGGAGTTTAAAGAACATTATTGTGAGAAAAAACCTATCTGATTCCAGAAGAACTAACGAACCTATTTGCTAAATATTCCTATTTCAAGCTGTTCCACATTGGCATATTCCTGGAGTGGAAGCCACCTGAACGATAGGTGGGGCATATAAGCATCTCTCCAGTTCTCCATCCCAGTTTCTGGAGGCTCCATTTTCAGAGTTAATACATTTTCTTCACTTTTATTAAGTGGAGAAAAAAAAGAAGGTGATTTAGCTGCAGAGAAGAAGCAAAAGAAAAGTCACACAAGGCCAGTTTAATTCCCAGCTTCACAGGCTCTCAAGGCTGGGAAAACAAGACTGCAGCATGAGTGAGGCTCTGCTCCAGATAGAAGCTTGGTACCCTGTTCCTCCTGGAGATTGTGCTGAGCCTTCCTGTCTCTGGAATGCATCCTCCCCGCCCTCCCCAGTCTTGCTGCTAAGAAAGGTGCTTTGACTAAATCTTTTTCTTCCTCTGTCCTGTCTCCTGCCACTTTTCAAGACCTTTCCCCTTGACTATAGTTACCTTGATGGCAGCTGCAGCCCCAGCTTTTATCTCTGCCCCTAGGGATGGATAGGAAGAACAACAAGAAGTTGTTGCCATCAGCCAGCAGCCAAATGTTGGGTTAAGGGCAACACGGTTCAAATGTGCTGCTCTGAACCCATCCTGCAAGGGCACCATGGCCAAGCCTCCTCATGGGATGGGGATGGGTTCAGCCTGCACCTCTGACCTCCCCAGCTGTGTCTCCTCTTGAACCTGAATAGCACAATGGGGCCCTGATCTTTGCTCCTGCCATATAAATAATAAAAAGGCAGCATGGGGGAACACCAGGCAGCTGCTGTATGGGTTGCTCTTCTGATGGAGATAAATAGAGGGTTCTAGTCTCCAGAACTGTCAGTCTGGCACCTTTCAGCAGCAGGAAGTGAACTATTATTGCAGAGGGAAGAAATGAATAAATAAACCCCAAACAGATGACTTTTTCATGGATGCTCACTCCTCTCAGGCACGGGCAGCATGTGCCCACAGCTCTGCATGTGGGAGGCCTGGCGAGCTGGCACATCTTTTATACATTTTACATTTGTTCTGTTCTGCCCGAGTGCCTGATTATTTCCTTTTTTTTAAGAAGAAATTGGCTGGGGGAATCTGGAGGTTAAGAGCTGCAATAAGAGGCAATTTTTTAAGCTTTGTCAGTTTTTGCTGCTTAATCAACTGGACATTGTCCCTTTGAATAAAAGATCCTGAATTCTCAGCAAGACAGTTGAAAGGTACCATGAACTCCCTGTGCATTTACCATATGGTATCAAACTCCCTCACAGCAAACAGCAGAGTGAGCAGCACAGCTTGGGACGGCATTGGGTAGTCTGGCTCCTAATCCCATGACGGGAGGCCCAACTGTGCCTTGGCAGGGTCTGTTTCAGCCCACCCTAATGGGATGTTGTGCAGCTCCATGGAGAGAAGGCTGGGCGATCACACGGATATGGAGCAGAGGGCTTAACAGTTCCCTTGGGACCAGTGATGTGAGTCATGGATCAGACCCAGCTACAGCTCCAGGAGCCCTGTGTCTCCTCCCTTGGCTCAGGGTGCCCAGAAACCATTAGAAAACCGTTTCCACCCTTGCTCCTTGCTGTTTGATTCCAGGAGGGGGAGCCTGGCTCCTGCCTTGGCGGCAGGACCCGCAGCAGCTCTGCCGGACCGGCCCCTGCTCAGCAGTCCCGGGACCTCTCCTCGCAGGATCTGCCTCCAGGGCGCCTCCGTGCCCACAGCGCTGGATACTGGGGGGGACTGGGAAGCTGGGGGGTGGCATGTGGGGGCTTGGGGGTGTGACCGAGGGCCCGGCAGGGCTGGCACTCACCACCATGCGGTTCAGGGACACCCAGCAGTCGTCGGGGAAGTCCTGCAGCATCGGCACCAGGAACTGGAGGCAGCCGTCCCAGTGGCACAGCAGCAGCATCATCCCAATGAGGTTCACGATCCTCACCACGGCACTGGCCAGATCGTAGGTCATGTGGAAGATCTGCAGGGGCCGACAGGGAGCAGATTAGATGGCAGCTCCCCAAAAACAACCAACCCAACATAATTAGACGCAGTATCAGGGTCAAGAACTTGCTAAAGTGACAGAAAAGGCTGCATCAGCTCAGGTCAGGCACAGTATGCAAGCAGAACCAGCTGAAAAACAGATTAAAAACCAAATACAAAATCATAACCATTCACCCCTCTTGCCCTGTGTTTTTGCCTTCTAATTTAACATTAAAAGCTCCATAACTCATTTTGTAAAATAAGCTGGTTGCAAATATTTCTGGAACATCAGCCACTCCTCGGAAATAAACTCTATCATTACATCTTTTAACTGCAATGCCCTTCTTTGATTTCTGTTCTTGCTGAATATATGTTACACAGTGACCCATGGTGGCAGCTGTCTTTGTACTGGATGTCAGCTGCAGTCTCTGCACGTATCAAATGCAAGAAAGAACGGCCTCAAATTCAGCAGAGACTTCTAGAAGAGGATCTGATTCATCTGTTTTCTTGTATTTCTTGTATTCTGCCGTATCCCTGCGAAGGTGGGCAAGGAGCAGAGAACCACAGCAGAGTTGTAAAGCAGTTCTTAGCAAGAAGCCCAGAAACCTGCACACAGGTAGCAGCAAGTACAGCTCTGCAGCCAGGTCTCGAGGGTCCCTATCACCCAGCTGCACATGCAGCCAAGGCACATGAGAGATACTGCTTTCCCTGCAGTGGTGTGGAGACTTTGGGGTGCTTAGCTCTTTGATGCCCAGCTTTGTGATGACAGACACACAGGGCATGTGGTGGCTGCTACCCTGAGCTATGGTTTGGTTTTCCCTGCCTTAACTGGTGGGCTCTGGCCATTAACACAGTTCATGGAAGGAGGTGACCTTCCTGGTATCAGGAAAAGGTTCCTTCCCCAGAGGGTGGTTGGGCACTGAACAGGCTCCCCAGGGCAGTGGGCACAGCCCCAGTGCTGCCAGAGCTCAAGGAGTGTTTGGACAACGCTCTCAGGGACAGGGTGGGATTGTTGGTATCTCCTGTGCAGGGCCAGGGGTTGGACTTGATGATCCTGATGGGTCCCTTCCAACTCAGGATCCTGAGTGATGCTATGATCCAGCCTGGCACTAGGCAATAGTTTGGATCTGTAAGGACCACACGGTGTGCTGGTTTCCAGTGCCTCACCCTGAAAACACAGATGCTGAACGTGTCTGGCATCATTCCCATGTGGTGCCGGGTCACCACAGCAGTTCATCACAGTCCTGGGATGGATGGAGGCCTGACAGCCACAGCCCAGCCCTGCCAATGTGTCCTGCTCTAGAACCTCACCTGGAGGAATGTTAATTCCTGCTCCCCTCACATGGACCAGCAGTCTCTGGCAGAGGTGGGGGAAATACTTGGCCAGCTGTATGTGAATGAAGCAGTCTCTCACTGCTCTCAGCTGCCAGAGCGGGCCTGCTCAGGAGCCCTGCCTGGTCTGAAGGCACACACAGCATTCCTGCTCTGCAGCCCAGCCTGCAGCTGGTGACACCATGTCCTAGTTGGATTTAATGGAAGGGAACAAAAAATAGAGGAATTGAGGAGCAAAGACTACTGTGAGGCTGCATGTCCCAGCTCTGTTCCTGCATTTCCACTCTGACCTGAGGATGGTGCTCCCTCCCAGGGTGTATTTCACTCAGCTCTGTCCTAATCCCACTTGAGGCTTCCCACCGAGCTTGTGTTGCCTCTTCTGCAGCCCCTTGTGCTCTCTCTGGACTCCCCAACAGCCCTGCCATTGCCCCTCCACCATGGCCCATGTGCCACCTGCCCTGTCCCCTCTGCAGCTCCAGCCCTGCATGGTCACACATTCTGTCCCTGCCTGCCACCACACCTCTCCACAGTGTGACACCCCGTGTGTTGAGCAGCTGATCTCCAAGTGAGCCATGCAGAGCACACAGTGACATCTCTCCAAGCTCACCATTTCCTTAGGGATGTGGCAGGATCAACTATCCGTTCTTCTGATGTAAAATAAACCCGCAAACACAACTTTTTCACAGGCAGTGGCCAGAAGGGACACAGACCCTGACCAAGGTGTATGTGAGACAGCAGTGCTGGGGCTCCTCTGAGCCTGGGCACAGGTGGATTCAGGTGACATCCTGGGGAATCACCACTGGAGGGGCAGGTGACTTGGAAGGAGATGGTGTCAAGAAGTGTCTGACAGAAGGGACAGGCCACAGGTGTGCTGTGTGACTATCTGGCTAAGTCCATACAACTCCTGGCTGCTCCAACAGGGATAGTCCTGCTCCTCCCACTACCCATGGCACTCAGTACTTGCCACAGTTGCCTGTGCCACGGATCAGCCTTCTCTCATCCCACAGTGAGTCAGTTCCAGAGCTAAAACAGCAGAAAACTTTTGTTATCATTGTTATCTAGGAAAGGTTTGCCAGTTGGAATTGGCTCATCACTGTGCTGTCAGAGCTGGCTGTTCAGTTTGGATGCCTGTTTCCATACCATATATTAACACTTCCCCACCTAATCAGGGTGCCACGAGGTCACACACTCTGAGCGGTGCTGATGTGCTTAATCCAGGCTGGGAAGGGGCCACAGAAGGATGCTGGAAACTAGAAGGACGAAAGATTTGGATAACTGCTGCTAAACTCCATTATTTCTGCTGCATCCAAAATGCAGCTGGAGCCCACAATGTCAGTCAGTGTGAGAAAGGCCATTCTAGTGGTATTTCTGGGCTGAAAAGAAGAATATATCCAAAATCCAGCATGAAAGGCTGCTCTAGGAAATCCAGCTCTCAATGCTGACTCAATAGGTCAGTATGAAATCTGAGCACATAATTCATAAAGAATAATTCCTCCTGGTTTTCTCTTTTTTCTTCCCCTTGCAGAACTGATCATTCTCATTTAGATAACCCAAAGCGAATCCAGCCTGTGGGAGGGAGAGCCAGGGGCTGTGCTTTTAATGAAGCTGGAGCAGCAGTTTGCAGAAGGATCTCTGAATGGATCTTTTGTGTCACCAGGGTTTTACTGTGCTAATGACTTTTCCTCTCACACCTCTCTGTGTTTTCAAAGAGCTCCAGCCCTCCTGTAACCCAGGGAACTCCAGCCAGGGACAGGGAGAAGTCCTGTCAGACTGAGGAAGTGCCTTTCTTCCTTTAATAGATTAAAAGCTCAGAAAGAGCCTGAGGGAATGGACAGCTTAGGCGACAGGTGAACGGATACAGAGCTTCTGATATGATGGTTGGGTTGTGTCCTAGTCAGGCTAGGGCAGAGCACCTTTATACTTCAGTGCATGCAGAGAGAGGCAAAGTTGGGTCCAGCTCACCTAGTCTGGACCTTGAGATCTAGACTATCTCACTGGAGTCACTGGATGCAAATACACCCCCGAGGGTGACACTCCTGGTTTGTGGCATGGATTAACCTGAGAAGGAGATGCACCATGTCTCCAGAATTCCCATTAGTAAGCCCAGATTAGGAACTCCAACTGTAAATGTCTGAACTGCAGGTAAAACATCTCCAATCCCAAATGCCGGTCTCAGGAGGTACCAGCTCATGGCCCCAGCTTGGAGCACATTTGCATTCACATGCAAGAGAAAACGAGGCAACACTCAGTGTGCAGCACACAGGAATAACTGTGCAGGGGTGTGAACAGGCACCTTCCCCTGAGAAGATCTACTGCAAATAGGTGCCTGTGTTGCAGGGAATACTGACTCCAGTAATGTGCTGGAGTGTTGCAGTGCCCTACAGCAATTCTATAGCTCGCCGGGGAGAGGTGGGGAAGGAACATTCTAGAATAGCTGGTCCGTGAGCAGGGGAACGTGAGAGGTAACTGGAGCTTCTCTGGTTTTTATCATTAACACTCAGGGCTTTTTGTCCTGTTGTAACACAACCCAGGCTGGGTCCCAGAGATCACAGCTCCTTCACCCCAGAACTGCTTGTGCTTTCTGCCCTTCTGCTGCCTGTGATTGGGAAAAAGGGAGTGCGGAGGAGGAGGAGAAGGGTGAAGCATGGATTCACACTTAAAAGCACCTCTTTGCAGGGGCATTCTTTGACAGAGCTAATATCCCTGTTTCTTGACAGTCCAAAACAAGCTGTGGCTTCAGAATCCCTGCCACAAAGTTAGCTCTGTCCTTCCAGCTGAAGGACACCTTACAATGCTTTCTGAAAGGACAGCTTGGCAAAGTGGGAGGACCAAAACTTCCCTCAAAAAGTTATCTCTAGTTATGTAAGAGCTTCATCTTGGAAAACCCACTTACAGGGAACAAGCTATCGGGATTCTATCAGAATGAATCTGAAATCTTGTCAGCCCCAAATGACTCGGTGCAGTCCTCTCCAGAGGGCTCTGTATTACAGCACCTCAGACCTCAGCTCTGGAGCTGGAAGAAATCAAGGACACCTTGGAGGAGTGGGGCTGGCTCTGGCAGTGAAAGCAGGGCTGTGGCTGAAATCAAAGCTGAGTGTTTAATTAGGTGTGTTGGTTTGTGCTGGACATGGCTTGGTGGGGCTATTGAAACAACAGCCCACCAGAATTCCTGGGATCCATGAGGGCCATGTCACTGTCTGTCAGGGGCTGTGGAGGCTGGACTGCTCCATGGAGAGGACTCTGGGGCAGGGCTGTGCAGGGAGGCAGCTCCCTCCAGGCACACTCTGCCAGCACAGCCCCTGTCACTGCACTGAGCTCCCCAGCTTGGCAGGCTCTGCAGGCACATCCAGGCAGGGATGTGACTGTACATTCAGAGTGGGATATGACTGCACATCCAGACTGGGATGTGAGTGCACATCCAGGGTGGGATATGACTGCACATCCAGACTGGGATGTGAGTGCACATCCAGGGTAGGATATGACTGCACATCCAGACTGGGATGTGACTGCACATCCAGGGTGGGATATGATTGCACATCCAGACTGGGATGTGACTGCACATTCAGGCTGGGATGTGACTGCACAGCCAGGCTGGGATGTGACTGCACATCCAGGCTGGAATGTGACTGCACATCCCTGCTGGTATTTTATGTATTGGAGGTGCTATGCTTTGAACAAATGTGTTTTCCTGGGCTGTGGGGACAGCGACGCAGATCCCGACTGGAGCCAGCACGACTGAGTTGGAGCTGCACACCCTGCCAGGGAGAGCTGACAGCTGAATGCTGGCTCTGCACAGAATCCCTTCCATCCACAGGCTTTCTGAACAGATTCTGCACCACAGGGAAGCAGGGAAACTGCTTGCTGCCTACAAGCAACATCGCAGGACTCCTGTAGCACCACATCCAGACTAAGAGACCTGCTGGTCCTGAGCCAGTGCTGGTGTCTGTATCCACACGATGGTTAATATGCAACTGTGATAAATCCCCTGTGGATAATCAAGGAGCTGTGACACTGCTCCAGCTTAATAGAAAGCAAAGAATTTACTCTTCATTTATGACTTAAGAAACCCAAAGACCTGAGAAGGAAATATAAATCTCCAAAGAGAATCAAAAAATGTTGTTAGGAGTGCTCCAGGGTCAGAGTTAAAGTTGTTCTGCTGTGTGGAAATACATGTTTACTTAAGTTTAAGAAGAGTATTTGTGGACTACGGGGAAGAAAGTTGACATGTCTTTTCCTTTCTTTCCTTGGCTTTTGTAGATAACAGAGGTAAAGATACATTTTCCTCACAGAGGCATTAGCTGCCTTTTCAAACCTCAGTGTTAATCTCCCGATATACTGGGGATAGGTGGTTACTGAAAAGAGCTTTTCTGAGCCTAAAATACTGTTGCCCAGATTACTGAGGGTGGTTGTGCTGAGTCCCTGCAGCAGCAGCTGCTGTGTCTCTGTGGATCACCTACAATCACTGGCTGGACCTCATCCTGCTTAGTTCTGAAACCATCCTGGACCACAAGCTCTTGCTCGTTCTGGCCAACACACAAACTAAAGGCAGCCCATGGAAAAACTAGTAGTTTCATTGATTTTGGGATCACTACCACAAAACCAGTGCCAATTCTTGTGGTAAATGTCACCTTCTCCACACTCAGCATGAGTCTTGACTGACACAACCCATGTAAGAGGGGAAGGGCTCGGGAGCCTTGATGTGCAGATCCATCCTGGGAGGCTGAAGCAAGGGGAGAGACAAACAACACGGAACTGGCAGGATGGGCTTCCCCAGGAGGAAAAAATTCTCTCCAGGCACACAGAGCATTATGCACATTAGAGCACCGAAGCATGGAAGCCATGAGCATCCACAAAGCCAACCCCCTGAGCGACTCTGTGAGGACACACAGGAAATTGGAGCTGAGAGGGAAAGGGCAGCTCTCCTGGGAATTCTGCACGTTGAGTAAACCCGCCCCACGATGTTTCAGCAAGGCAACACAAAAGGGCTCAGCTGCTCCCTTCCCTCTCCTGGTGCTGCTGTGGGGAAGGCAATATCAACCCCTACATTTGCTCCTTCCTCACCCTCCCCAACCTCCCATTTACTCTTCCAGTGATGTCATGTTTAAGCTGTGCCAAAATATAAAGTAATTTTACTCCAAAAGCTTTGCTGTCTCAAGTAACTCACCGGGTTTTGGTGGAGAATGGACACCTTCTTTGGGAAGAATGGACAAAATGCTATTCTTGCTACTATACTACATAACGATGCAAACTCTGAATTTCCAAGGCAACTGTTGCTCAGCCTGCTAAAAACAGGCTTAGTTAAGGAAGAGGATCATGTAAAAGAATGCAGTTGGGTTTATTCACAACTTCACAGTGCACCAGGATGCAGGAGGCCCTTGTGGAGGATCAGCTCTGGGTCAGACAGCTTTGGGCTGTGCTCATCACAGTGTGTTGGGCAGAAGGGCTCAGTGGTACGGGAGGAAGGAGTTTGGGATCCAGATTGTGTTGGGACAACACTGAGAGCACCAGGCAGCACACAGCAGATGGGCTGGAGACGGGATATCATCTGTGGAGCACAGCTACAGCTGCAGGCACTGTGCAGACTCAGGCTGTGCTCCACGGCTTGGAGTGCTGTGGGATTTGGTTTTGCCTGCTTTTTGCTGTGCCAGCAAGGAAAACTATAGCCAGAAGATCAAGTTTTAGATGAAGGCAAGAGTTTGGGGTTGATTCTCTTTTTATGCTTGCTTTGCACCAAATGACATAATCAATGTCAGCGGAGTTGCTGATGCTGCCTTGAGTCACTGCGAGAGGAGAGTCAGGCTGTGATTCATTGGGTTTAACGCTCACGGGGGAAGAGATTGTGGATGTGCTTGGCTCAGGGCTGCCTGGAACAGCGAGTTTGAGAGAAGAGCACCAAGTGCCAGGTGTTAAAGAGAGATATCCAAGCAGATTTTACACTTAAAATATAATAATCCTTTGTGCTGCTGTGGCAGTTTTCATCTGAAGGTCTCAGGGGGCTCGGCTGACATTAATCTGGTGTGCTTCCCTATCTGCTATTACAGATGGGCCAAAGGAGGCACTGAACAGGGAAAAGCCACTTGCCAGGGGTTGCACTGGAAGCCGGGAGCAAAGTTTTGAGCCCAACCTAGATATGCCAGCTCTGCTGTCCTGCTCCAACCACTGCCCGTGCACTGTGGGTACCAGCTGGAGCCCAGGGAGGTGCCCTTCACGTCCCAGCACAGCCTTGGTGCGTCTGTGCACGCAGGGAGGCAGCAGGATCCTGCCGCAGCCTGGTGCTGTGAGGCTCCGTAGGAACATGATGCAAGCCTTTACCTCCTCCCAACACAACTTAACTCTTCCCAGGCAGCTTGCTTCTGCCTAATGGAAGTTCTTCTCCAGGGAGAGTCTGAGGGGCCATGGACAGAGAACAGCAGAGAGCCCACGCGAAAAGGGAAGGGAGAAAAAAGAAAGCATTTTCTTGCCTTCTCCCTCAGAGACTTGTGTCTACTGGAAAATATTTACAGCAGAGAAAGGTGAAATAGCTGGACTAATTAGCACTGAGAAGGCTGGTATAAATGGCAGATGTTTATGGATATATATAAACCCCAAAGATCCTGCCACCACCGTGTGTTTTGCCTCTTGCACTCCCGGAGTTGAGGTTGTCATGACAGCAGCCCCCCTTCCTCTCCCCATGCCACCATTCCCAGCCTAGACTTTAATCTTCATCATTTTAAGAACTTTTATCACCACGGCAACGTGACACAGACTTTTAAAAATATTTTCTAGCACAACTCAAACGACTGTCTTTCCTGCACGGTTCTCTTTAAACCTCTAGGAAAACACGTTTAGGGTTGGATTCTGCCCCTGCTGAGCCAAGCTGTGACTCCCATGGGTGTGAGACAGCAGGGACAGGAGTTGGCTCGTGCCTCCAGTGTGGAGAAACGATGGCATTTTCACCTCCCAGGAAACAGCAACACCAGGACTGGGGCTAGGGCTTTTTCCAGAACCCCTATGACTTTGAAGGAAACTCTGCTTTTCCCTGGGGTTTATGTTCCCATATGCCTACAGCTCAGGTTTTCAACAGGATCTCTCACTACAGTTAGATGTCTTTGGACAAAAAAAACGAAAACAAGCCCCTAGAGCTGTAAATAGGTTGGGTGTCTTGTTCTCCGGGGGAATTAGATACTTTACCTGCCTAGTCTGTTTTTAATCTCTCATGGCTCTTATCTGCATCTTTGGGAATTGTAGTTCTCCTGAGAGGCTGGCAATGAATCACTTCTGGAAATAGGTCACAGGCTTTTTTGGAAGTTTAAGAATGACCAGAGTCATCAGACAAAAGGTCTGTGTCGCTCAGTAGCTATACATAGATGTGCCTAGGGAAAGGAGTATCTGGGAGGCTGGGGGGGAAAGGGAGCATGAATACCTGAGAAGGGGACAAGAAACACAACTGGTTTGGAACTGGGGCCTCGAGGCCTGCAGATGGCACCCAGAAGGAGCACTGAGTGGTCTGGGAGGGTGGTCCATATGGCTCTGTGCTGGCTGCCACTCGGTGGAGGTGGAAAAGGGAGCTGGAAAAGGGAGCTGAGCAGCACAGTGAGGTAATCCATGGATGACTCAGATGATGTGGTGAGTCCAGGCTGCAGCCCTATGTCAGAAGGACTCATTTGTGGTCTGATCAAAAATTCACCGAGCTAAGTGGGAAAACACCCCTTGAATGCACTGAGCTTGGGCACAAAGTCAATTGAAACAGTTGGCTTAGACCAGTAATGAGACAAAATACTTATGGCAATATTGATCGGGATACGCCATTACCTAGGCCAGTGTCAGCCTTTCCCTTGGAGCATGGATCTATTTCCAGCAAGGAAACTAAAGAGTTCTATGAATACGTGTGCTGAGGAAGGGGATCCCAACTCTCTTTCCTCCCAGCAGCACCACAGGTCCTAAAGCTGGGCCGTTCCATGTACTGTTTGGAAGCTTTTTGCCTTCTGTGAAGTGACAGCTTAGTGGAAGATCCCTGATCAAGAAGTTAAAACCTAGTAACTTAAATCTACTTATTATTTTAGAGCTGTTGTTTGGGAGTTCATCAAATGCTCCCTCTGAAGCATTTGAGAGTGGACTAAACGAATGTCTGGTCTGCCATAGATGCCTCCCTGTTCCATCTACCTCCATGTAAGAGCCTGACCCAAGGAACTAGGGACTGCCAGATGGATTTGTATCCATAAACACACAACTAGAATATGGGAGAAAGAAAATCAGGTCAAGAGAACACACTCTTCAAATGAGAAAGAAAACAGTCTTCTCAAAATTCAGATTGCTGGTAAAATAGCCCTCGTTCCCCATCCAGAGAAAGCTGTTGCAAAAGAAATCAGCAGTGACCTTTGTCTTCTTATTCCTTTCAGTCCCACTTGAATCTTTTAGTTTAAAATTCAGAACAGACTTCTTAAAATCCAAGATTGATCCTTGGGGATCCATATGATTAACACCTGAGATATACTATCAACTCATTAGGTCCTGCCCTGTAACTGCAGACTTGCTGGAGAACTACAGAACTCACACAGTTTGCTCTTGATCAATCGGCATTATTTCTCTAATGCAGTTTGCATTTCAATCAAGGGAGCAAAGCACACACAAATTATCCCACTACTAACCCTGTCTGGGTTTCTGTAGGAGCACACGGAAGGAAGCTGAGCCTAAAATGCACGGCCCAAAATGGAATGAGCCTGTGTCTGTGTGTCTTTGAAACAATTCCCTCTGCACAGGCAAGGCAAGGTCTGCACAGGCAAGTGAGGCTCCCCCGCATCCCAGAGGGACTCAGACAGTTGGAAGCAGAAGAGTTTTATAGTTTGATTATATTTCTGTCCAAAAGCAGGACCTATTGCTGCTCCAGCCTGGCACAGCCTGCCAGGATGCTTCATGTTCTGCAGGGAGATTGAGCACTTTCCACCTAACTCAATCCTGCGCTTTAATTCAATTACAACCACGGCAACCAAGCACAACTTCCAGCCCTGACTTTTGTGACGCCGTTAGTGACTGTAACATCCCTGAAAGGAAGCGGCCTGGCGGGGCTGGAGCCGTGAATGGTTTCCTGCTCCGCGAGGCAGCGAGTGTGACACAGATAGTGCAGCTGCCCCGGCTGCCGCGCCGTGACCCCGCGCTTTAACGAGAGTGCAGGACGCGCAGCACAATGGCCCAGCTTTCATGCGGGCCGAGCACTTGCCTGCAAAGTCTTCACACTCCACTCTGGGCACCTGGGAACATTTCAGAGAGGGCAGATGAAATGCCCGGTGCACTTCCCAGCAGTGCTGGAATTGCTGCAGCCCTGGATGAATCCGGAGGAGCGCCGTGCCAGCTGTGGGCAGGCTGCTCCTGGGGCACCAGCAGCACAAACTCCAACTGCTTTTAGTGTTGGGTTTTTCCTAAATTGCTTTGACAGAGAGAAGTCTGAATATACCCAGCCAGGGTCTGAATCATCTTTTGGGGGACCTCAACAGTAAAAGATTTCAGTGATGCAAATGTATTTGCACACAGTGTGTCACACATGTCACGGCTGGTCCTGTATGAGGAACAGGGAGACAAACACCCTCCTACTCTCCTGGAGTAATAATAGCAATATATCCTTTTCCATACTGCAACGTGCACCCAGAGAAGGGATCTCTCAAGGGGACAGCACAGTGAAAACAACTCCCTGAGCAATGCACCTCAGAGAACCTGGGCCCTCCCACAACCTTCGAACACACACAGAGGCTGCACCGATCCCAGGAGAGCCAAGGGGGGAAGTGACTGGGTGCATTTGTTATTTGCTTTAAGAATCTAGGGCAGGGAAAACTGTTTTTTAACTAACAAGCTGCGTAGATTATATTTATGAAGGTATGACAGATTAATTCCTGCTGTGGTTGTATATAGATTATATAGATCATAGAAAAATGAACTAAGTCAGAACAAAGATGTTTAAAAGCAGTACTTAAACTCTACCTAAAATATTCCTAAACCTCCATTAATATATGCTGGGCAGGAACAGAGTCCCTAAAGGCTGCCATTTTAATTAGAAATCCAACAGGAAATGCTCCCTGATGACAGGTATCAAGGCAAAAATCCCCAGAGCCACAGCCTGGGAAGAGGAGGAGATTTTTACAGCTCTTTTAGGGGTATAACACAACAATATTAAAATAATCATAGTAATAGTAATAATACCATTTGGCAGGGATGCTGCACATTCCAGCAAAACACAGGGGTGTTATGAGAATGTGCTGCTGTCCCTGTGTCTCCAGCTGTGCCTCAGAGGCTGGATCTGGAGGCAGGTCCCCAGGGGAGAACGGCAAGGGGAGTTCCCCTCCCTATTCCCTCTACAGGGCTCTTCTGTCCTTCAAACGGATCTTCAAACCTTGCCATGCTTTCCTTGCAGCAAACCTGTACCAACCAACCACCCAAAAAGCAAAAGCTGCTCCAAAGTGCTTTTAAAAGGCCACACCCTTGCACAGGCAGGTTTTTATCCTTTTCCCCAGAAAAGGAAGAGCCATTTGATACCAGGTCCCTGTCTGCCAGTGCTGGAACTGACCCAGATACAAAGATGCTCCTACAAATTTTAACAAAGTCCTCACCAAACCTTCTTGCTGCATCATGTGATCAGAAAGTATTTTATTGGTATTTCTCTCCAAAAAGGCCTGATAGAATTATTTAAACAAAGCTGATTGCTCTGGCCCAATTTTTGCTATTTTCCTTCTGAAATGGCTTTGCTGCTACATCTATTCAATTTTCCCTTTCAACCCTGCTGGCAATGGGACCCACCACTGTCCTGATTCACTCCTCCCCTGACCTGTGGGCCTGACCTCCCTCACAGCAGCATACACATGGAATGATTCCACCCCCTTCCACTGAAACCAGGACTAACAGGGTCCAGCCTCATCAGCTGTGCAGCCCAACTGCTCCCAAAAGCAGGAGCACTCAGGATCAGCTAATTCAGAACAAGGCATCGGCAGAGGGGTGATAACCCACTGCCTTGGAACACTTCACCTGAATTTGTGAGAGATGGATTTACAGCTGGAAGCAGGAGTGGTGTTTAACCTTCCAAAGCTCCTGTCCACCTTGTAGCCCTGGATACACTTAGAGCTGGCACAAATGCCCAAACTGCCCTGGAATGGTGCTGCCCATGGAAGGAGCTCCGAGGGCTGAGTACCTGCAATACCTCTGTTTGAAAGAGCATTTCCTTGACTGCATTTGGAATTTGCTGCCTTTTCAATTGCAGTGACTGCTCCGTATCTTTGCTGAATACAGCAGGAAAAATATATACAGCCCACATCTTTTTCTAGCTGACTTCTTACTTTACAGGGTTTTTTTCTTTAAATCTCTTCCCCTTAAAGGAAAGAATTTCAAGCTTTTTCTTTATTCCAGGTTGTTCTCAATCATTCTCAGCAGTTTTCTCTGAATTCGCTTTACTCTCTAATATAGAAGTACCCCAAGCAACTAAAATTGGAACATTTTTATACTCAGTTAACCTACAATGACCATTTATATTATTTTTAGTGCTTGTCTCCACCCTGTGCTCCCCCAATCCTTGTTCCCTTTTTTATCCCCTCCAGCAGAGAGCCAGAAGGTAAGAAGTTCTGCAGAAGAAGCTTCTATAGAGAAGCTACGCTACGATACAGAAACAGAGCTGCTTTAAGCCCTCGTATTTACTCTGCTTGGTTTCTTGTGCAGTTTTAAAAGAAACTGAGTCCTTTGGGAATTCACTTCAAAACCTGCTCACTCGACCTCTCCTGCCTTGCCCTCTGTAGTCTGGATCGTTCTTTAACTTCAAGCTGATTTAACAACACCTTGTTGCTGTAAAAACCCCCAGCCCAGCAGCAGGAAAATGTGCCTCCATCAGTGTAAGCAGAAATGGGCAAAACTCAAAAACCATGGGAGCAGCACTGGAAAAAGACATGGGGAAATAAGAGTACAGAAAGGGACAGCAATGGTCATTCCTTACAGCCCCCCAGAAGCTGCCACAGCACAGCTCCCTCTCAACGCCTCAGAAAGGTTATTCACAGAAGTGCAGTGTGGGGCAGAATCTCCTCACAGGGCCCTGCAAGAGCCATGTCTGCACTGGCTGTGCCTACAGAGGGTCTGGGCTGTGCCCACGAGGCTGGATCTGCACTGGGAAGCAAGGGTGGGCTCTAATAAGCAATGGGAATGTGGAGCCAGGCTTGTGGCACACACTGTTCCAAGCCTAGCAGTGGCTGTAGCACTGGTTCAGAGCATGGACAGTGAATTCAGGAAGGCTGAGTGTCTCAGGGTTCCTGGACGCTGTTCAGCCTCAGTCTGGATCTCTCCAGACCACGTGCATGAGAGCTGTGCAAAAGTGCAGCAAACACTCAGACCACCCACCCTGGGAGTGAAAGGTGTCCCTGCCCACAGCAGAGGGTTTTGGAACTGGATGATCTTTAAGGCCCTTTCCAACTCTAACCATTCTGAGTCCGTAATTCCATGAAGTCAGGCTACGAGCTACTCTGTATCTGCACTGGTGCAGATGGAGTGCAGATCCCACACAAGCTGGGACTCAGGCAGTGGCTCAGACCCACACTGAAATGACAGCAGGAATCGAGGAAGGCTGATATTGTTTTTCATCCTCTTGAAAAATGTACTAATGGAGTGGTAAAACTGCAGCACCGGACTGGATTTGTGCCCTGGAGAGCAAGACATGCTGTAAGAAGGGATGGAAGGAACCCATGCAGAGCTTCAGTGGTTTGCATTTACTATAATGAGTGTCTTCCATGAGCACGTCTAACCTGAGGCAGAACCATAATTCAGTGTCAGCAGTGATTATAAATGAAGCTGGATCCCTGACCCCGCAAAGCTTTGGCAGAGCAAGAAATGTGAATCAGGACACAGCACGTCAGGCAGAGGATGGAGATACCAGGAGCAGCTGCAACATATGGGATCAGGCAAGGAGAACCAGCAGGGTAGTGGGGACACTCCTCCTAGGCAACGTTAAAGTTCTTCTTTCAGAAGGCTTTAGCACTAGGGGTGAATGACTCTCTGCTTCAAGCAACCCTTTTAATTTCTTTTTTTTTTTTGCATTTATGGTGTTTTCTTCTCCGCAAAGTGAATAGGAATTCAGCTGTAGGCAAGGAGTTCTGTCAGAGCAACACAGGGTGAGAAAGCTGGGCTTTTTGGAAACCCAAAACTTCAGGGTTTCTCAGCAGCCTGCGAAGGGGTGGTGGGATGCCTCAAAACACCAAAGTTAAACTGAGCATGGGATGAGGCAAATGCAGGGCACCAAACTTGACCTATCCAGATTTCCAAGCTTGGAGGGGAGAGCCCAGATAGGCGCAAGCTCCACTGATTTAGGGCTCAGCATGAATTCAGAACCACAGGATCTGGTTTCCCAGTCTGTGTCCCATACACTTGGAATCTCACAAAATGTAACACATTGACTCCTTTCACTAAACCTGAGTTCACAGCACCATCATATTCCAGAATTAAGTGAGACCTGGGAATTCAGTGAAGTTTCTCTCTGTGACCACATAGAGACTGGTGACTTCCTCCAGGGAATTTGCTTGGGAGCATGCAGATGGGTGTGGGCACTCTCTAGAACAGTAAACAAAATAATCCGAGGCATCAAACATTTCACAGCCCCCAGTGGGAAGACTGATATGGAAAGGAATCAGGAACAGATGTCTCATATCCCAGTTAGTAGTTTGGATCTCCCTAAAACACCAGGAACCTCAATCTCTGGAAGGATTGGACTGATGTCTAAATCTTTAACGAATTACTGGTCCCCACTAGAGAGACAAGAAATAATATGAACACCAGGATTTCACTACAGATCCCATCTGTGGTCCAAATGAAGGATACAAACACTTTAGAACAAGACTAATTACAAAGAATTTGGCAATTGCCACTTCATCAGATCTCCTGGATGTGACAAGGGAGGTGAGGAGGAAAGTGGTGAGGATCATTAGGGATGAG
This sequence comes from Scytalopus superciliaris, assembly GCA_013400415.1. Lineage (NCBI taxonomy): Eukaryota > Metazoa > Chordata > Aves > Passeriformes > Rhinocryptidae > Scytalopus > Scytalopus superciliaris. The sequence goes on from VXBX01009908.1 coordinate 1,014,176, forward strand.
GAGAGGACCATGGAAACAGAAGGTATTGGAATGCAATTAGAGAAAAGTAATTAGAAAATTAGAACACATCAAGGGAAAATACTGATTGTAAGGGTCTTTGCCCCATCCCTGGAAGTGTTCAAGGCCAGGTTGGACAGGGCTTGGTCTAGTGGAAGGTATCCCTGCCCATGGCAGTGGGGTGGAACAAGATGAGTTTTAAGGTCCCTTCCAACCCAAACCAGTCTGTGAGTCTGTTATTCAGCAGCATCATTTTGCTAACAGAAAGGTAGGAAGCCACATCACTTAGAGCATCAGGAATCAGGGCTGATATGAAGTACAAGAGCAGCTGCAATTGCACCTGGACCTGCCCAACCCAGCACATCCTGGCTATGATTCAGTGCTCCCAAGGTGCCCTGGCAAACCCTTACCATCTGAAAAGACATCAAGGGAAGACCAGCAGTGACAGGCCGGGGCAGCCACAAAGCCATGAGTCTGGACAGTGTGTGCTGTCACCCCGCAGCAAGGCCATCTGGGCTGTGCTGAGCTGTCAGCCCCACAAATACCCACAGGCAGGATGAGAGGATGTCTCCGCTCCCAGTGATGACCACAGCTGACCCCCAGCTGCCAGGGCTCCAGGAACCAGGAGCATCCCTCCCTGGCCAGCCTGGGAAGCGGCTGACATTGCTGTCCTGTAATTACCAGCTGCGGGAGCTCAGCCCTTCCCACCTGGCTGCGAGTCCTTCCAGCAGTCAGCAGAACAGCGCACAGCTTGCTGTCCTGCTCCCAGGAGGCTCTGGATCAAGGACTCAGGGCACCCCGCTGCCCTTGCAGAGCAGCCTCCCAGCCAGCCACCTGGCCTGCCACATTTCCCAGGATTTCACACAGACCCCTCTCTAACCCCCCTCTCCCAGTTATGTCCCAGGCTCGTTCCCCATCGCCAGCCCAGCTTGTTCCTGGCCCTTTCTCCTGCCAGTGCTGGCATCTGAAGTTGGCAGCTGCCTCCCATCCATCAGCACATCCCCCTTTCTGTGCCAACTGTCAATTAAGCTGGCACATTGATGCAACCTCCCCACCTTCCTGGCTCGGAAAAGCACCGAAGTGCCAGCCTCAGAGGCAAGGGGCTGGCTGCTGGCTGTCGGGCAGGGTAAGCTCTGCTCCATCTGCAAACAAATGATGGGAGCAGGAAGTCACTGTGTGGGGTGCTGATGCCCAGCATTCCTGCTGAGGAAGTGCCTTGTCTGGAACAAAATATTCTCCATTCCTTTTAGCTTGGTCTTTCCACTTCAATCACTGTGGAAATATCCTCTCCCTGCTCGTCTATTTGAAAGATCTCTCCACAGAATAGTTTCTCCCCACTTCCAAAACAGTAGAGGGAGTTTTGGGGTGGTATCCAGAAAAATCGCTGGCTAATCAAAGCAGGCACTGCCTCCCTCCAGTGACTGATTGGAACACCGGCTCTTCTCCCTTCCCTCACCCCATTAGCTGATCAGGGTCAACTGCTGGGCTCTGTGGCTGCTTCCTGTCTGCCCGGCAGAGCCCGCAGGGGTGGGAAGGACAGGCTGGATGAGCTGCACATCCTGCAGGACAGCTGAATGACCTGCACGCCCTGCAGGAAAGGCTGGATGAGCTGCACATCCTTCAGGAAAGGTTGAATGAGCTGCACACCCTGCAGGCCAGCCTGGATGAGCTGCACATCCTTCAGGCCAGCTGAATGAGCTGCACATCCTGCAGTCGGCAGTCACTCGGCTGGGGCTGTGTTTATCAGGCAGGAAAATGGCAGAGCACTCCAGTACTGTCAGCCCCGGGAGCTTTGCCACACTGCTCTGAGAGCCCACGGCTTGCTGGAATACAGGGAGCAGGGAGGATGCAGCAGAATGAGCCTCCACGGGGCCGTGCAAACCTCACCATGGCCCGAGGGTGTTCAGTGGGGGCATGAGCTGCTCTGGCCTTTACAGTCCCCTCTCTGTGGTGCTACGGATACCCAAGGATACTTCCTGCAGTGCTGGTGAAGCTCTCCAAGGAGGAGGGATCCCTCTCCCGTGTGGTGGATGCACAGCTGCAGCCAGGCTGGGAGGAAGGTCCAGAGAGCTTCCAGTTTCCAGCAGCAGATGGAAGCTGCTGCCAGCAGCTGCAGGTCTCCAGTCAGCACTCTGAGAGCACGGCCACGTCTGAGGGCTGCAGATAAGGGGAGAGTGCTCTGTGATAAGGTTCCTTTTAAAGGCACCGTCTCCTGGAGGAGTTTGGCGTGCTGTATCTCAGAGAGGGGGAGGAGAGAGAGGGGAAAGGCCAGAGGAACGTGTTCCAGCCTGGCTCCAGACCTCATCGTCTGCATTCCCAGCACTCACAGTGAGCCAGGATGGAAACTGAAGGGTTTTTTCCATCTTCCTAAAGTGGTCTGTGTTCTTCCTTCCCTGCCAGCAGCTCAAATGACCTTGGAAGAGGGCAAGGAGAGGGGCAAAAAATCCACGTATGAGAAGCAGCAGCATTTTGTGTTTGTATCTCATCTCCAGCAATGTTACTGCCATGGGACAGGAGAGAAGCTCCAGGAAGGATCCCTCAGGTTCCCTGGAGCACAGCTGCACTCTTCCCACATGTATCACAAGGTGCCCTGTTTGAGGCAGCAAAGCAGGACAGAGCTGCAATCTGCTCACTGCTATATGCTGAATCCTCTCCCTCAAACTGGGTAAGAGAGATCTCTCCTTTTGCTTTCCATGCTGGAGAAGCCAATCTCTTCCCCTTGGCAAACACCAGCTCTCCACTCTGGTCCACTTGTTCTCTGTGGGCCAAGCACAGTCAGACCCTGGCTGAGCATGGCAAAGTAACCGATCCCCTTCCCAGTCTGCAAAACAATGCTGCCAGATGGACAGCTCATAAAAAGTGACAAGGCTGACACATTTAACACCTGTCTGACAACAGCCCTCAAGGATCAAACAGAGAATTCCGTGCCAGGACAGACTGGGGGGCGCAGCACGCCTTCCCCAGCTCTCCTTTCCCCTGTCTCCTTCCACCAATCTTCATTCTGCTTTCCTAATGCTCTGCCAGCCTTCTCTTGTATTTCTTTTCCATTCCAGAGATGGACTGAGTCTGCCTTATGCTCAAGAAGAAACACAAACATGCCTTTCAGATCTGGAGGGAAGAGAGCTAAAGTGAAAAGTTCTTATCTGTCCTTCCTCATACCCACAAAGCCTGAGGTGATTTATCAGCTGAAGAGGCAGGTGGTGGGATGTCTGTGCATGCTGGCAGGGAACAGACCTTGGAAGGGAGCACAGAGGGGCAAAGCTCACCCCTGTGGGGAGGGGGAGAGCCCTCTGGAGAAGGCACAGCCAACCTGAATCACGTATTTTTCTCCTCTCCACATGTATGCAAATGACAGCCCTTGTTATCCTTCCTATGCATGAAAGAGTAGTGTGGGAATAGAGAGGGAGATGGTCGCGGCACAAGCTTCCCAAGACTCATTAGTGACACAGGGCAGGGACAGTGAAATAAGGACATACAGGGAGAGTCAAGAAATGCTGGGCTCATGTGATATCTGAAGTTCATCAGTGCATTGTAACACATTTACTCAAACCCACCAGAAGAATATCCCCTCTGGCTGTGCTTTGGCCCCGACAGAAGTTTCTGAACTTTGCCTGCACCAAGTTTGTATGATTAACCACACAATTTCAGCTTAATTCTTTGTAGCATCAGAAAACAGGCACACTGTTGGGATAGAGTGGAATTAGTGGTGTTTGGGTGATGCACACTGGAGAGGAGTCTAATCAACCCTATTCGAGGGACAGCCTCTCCAAACTGGGCTGCACTGAGCAAATCAAGAGGAATTAACACCCGGCACTTTGCTGGGCAAAAAAAAAATATATATAAATGAAGAAAAAACAAACACAGCTGCTGCGTCTTAACTGCTCTCCACCCTCTCCAGAGACTTGAAGAAAAGCAGGCCTGTCAGCTACTTTAAGGGACATTATCCTCACAGTTCCTTCCCAGCGTTTACAAGGAAGCACTGCTGCTGCTTGTTTGATTGCTTGTCAGTGCCAGCACAGGGAGAGGTTCTCCCAAAGTTCACCCTCCACAGCTCCACCACGGGAGTGTGGAGCCAGATGTGAGGTGATCCCTGGGGAGGGCAGGCTCCAGCTGCTCCCTGCTCCGGGGTACAGCTCCGTGCACACCCAGCACTGGGCAGTGTGGCAGCACCACTGCCCTCCCTGAGCTCGCTGCCCACACTGTTGCTGCTCTCTCCTCCACAAGAGCTGCACCAAGTCACTTCTCCACTCTTCAGCTCCTTCATCACTTGACTCACTCCTTACCTCAGGTTTCCCCTCAAAACAGTCTGTTTCTGCTCCAAATCCATTCACACACTGCACAGACCATTATCCTTTCTGGATGATCTATCCTGGCTGGATTGAAACCAGAGAAACACGCTCCCCAAATTTCTCTTCTCTCCTCTCCTAAGCCCCAGGAATCAAAGATACAGAATAACCATGACACACCATCCTCACTATGCTCATCTACCTTGATGACCCCAACTTAACAGGTCAAGGGAGAGGGTGTTGTATCCATGAGAGAATGATGAGACAGTGCGTTGAGCTAAAATCAAAATATCTATGTGCTACATTGGGTCAGGGCTCTGCGTCCAGGAAAGAGTAGGAACAGTGTTCCCCAGGCCTGGGGACAGGACCTGCCAAAGGGCACTTTGCACAGAAGTGCATGTTCATGTCATACCTCAGTGGGATTGCTCAGGGTCTGCGTCAGAGCAGATCCCCAGCCTGATGGCACCTCAGAAGTGTGAATGAACTGCAGCTGTTTGAGATCTGTGAGGTCACTACATTATTGCCTTCATTTTATGGAAAGGAACACTGCAGGACTACAGGCATGTGGCTCATCCTGAGCCCACAAGGAAGCTGGAACTGGAATTCTGGTGTTTCTGTTTTCAGATCACATCTCTCACTTTCTTTTTCCAGCTGTCACGAAAGGCAGTGGATGAGCAAATGGCAAAGATACCATCACCAGTTCAGCAGGGACTTGCCTGCTACAGGGCTCCACCAAGGTGCACAGGGTCACTGACACCACTTTCTCAGGGAAAACAGTTTTCTGTTTCAATTAACCAAACTCCATAGTCTTCCTTTTCCTCTGTACATGCAGTGTGCCCTTGCGTGTGAGGATTTTGCATGTGTCACTAGACTAAAATGCTGTGTGTGTGGTGCAACTCACATCAGAAAGTGCTGGGGTAGGAAAGGAGGCATGTTTAGGAAAAAGAGGGCAATTACCCCACCCTCTTCAATTTTATGGCACAGTCTTGTTGGGGAACTTCTGGACAAACATTACCCAGCTCACAGCTGTGGCAGCTGCTGCTCTGCAGGACTTCTGGCTTAGGAAAGGGAGAAGACACAAGGTAGGAATAGCTACCAGAATATCCCTGACCATGCTGGAGTAGAGAAGGTGACAGACACTGGAATAGCAGAGAACAGGGGCCATGCATTCCTTGGAACCAAAAACAGGGCAGAAGATCCTGCCCTGGTAACATGGTGCTTGAATGAAATGAATAAAAAGATTCGTACTGAAGTTCTAGATGCGCTTCCAAGTCTTTTTCCAAGAAGGAGAATTTTGCCATGTGTTGCAAAGATATTTCAGAAACATTTTCCATTCTAATGTGACTCTGGGAATGTGGAAATTGCCTCACTCTTTTCCCTAGCTCTTGGGGTACTGCTGCTTAATCAAAACTGGGAGAGGGAGGAGTTAAAGTAGAAAAAGAAGCTTAAAAATATGCATTCTTATGAGAGAAGCAAGAATAAAATGTCATCTCAGCTCTGAAAAAGTTACCACATTGATTTCTGCTTCATAAAAATGAGGTTAAGTTGAATGCATTAAGCTGGCAAACTGGATAATTGCATGTCCTGAAACTGTCTTCGAAACAGCTCTTTTCACAGCAGTGCTCAGAAAATAACTTCATCAATAAGGCTCCTGCCCATTAAACCTTCACACACCTCTCTGTGCCTGGCTCAGGAGTGAAGTTTGTCCTTTCTGAGAAAGACTTTTCCTTCCTTTCACCTCAAATTAGTGGGGAGAGTAAGGCTGTTTTACATTCCATTAGCATATTTCTGGCAAGAAAAAAAGAGGGTGAAAACCAAATGTTTTCCAACATACAGTGTGTTGCAGAGTCTGGCACTGTGGCTGGCAACTTTTTCTCTGGATTGGAAGCAAGAATTGCTCAGAGCCAAAGCCTGGCCTCGGGTTATGCTGCCCTGTGGACGAGCACTCCATCCCTCTGCAGCCAGCTGAGCCCTCGTGCAGCCCCTGACCTTTCTGCAGGGCTGACACTGCCCTGTGCCCCTCCCCAGCACCCTGCCTTGGAAAGGCAGGAGCTTGCCTGTGGCTGCCTCGTTTGTGGCATCAACTCCTCAGCTCACAGCATTGCCTGGTGGTGCTGGAGCCCGAGGTCTGAGTGCTGTGCTCCATCCCAGTGAGCCTGGGCTGGACAGGGATGCAGGCTCTGCTCTGCTGGAGCTGCACAGCACAGCCTCTGCCTCAGCTGCTGTGCCTGCAGACAGTGAGGTGTATTGACCAGGGGATATTCTCTCCCTCCAGCCCTATCCACTCATTAGGATAAAATGGACTGGGTCAGTCCCCATCCCTGTGGTGCCTCAGGAGTGCCCACCAGCTCTGTATCTAAACCACTGCCCAGATACAGATCCTTCTCCAGACTCTAGCTCCTTAATGACACTAAGGAGTGGGGTATCTTTCTCTCTCCACTGGCAGAGATTTGCTGTCACTTGAACCCCAGGAGGAGCAGCTGTTTGGGTCCCCATCCCCCTGCCCAGTGACTGGCTCAGAACCATGAGGATGCTCTGTGGGGAGATGAAGGAACTGACTTCAATCTCTCTTGGCAAAAAGCAACTCCATGTTGCCATGCTCCTTCTTACACTCCAAAATTCCCTCTTCTTCCTCCTCTATCAACCAAGTTGATTTTTTAACATGGTCCTATTTGGGCCAAGCTTCTGCCTCATTCACACAACTTACACATTTGGCACGTTCCTTTCCAGCCCTGTCTTGCTAAATACAACAAGTGAGGCGAGGAAATGCTGTTCTCTTCGGCTGTCTCATTAAAGTTTTCCACTTGATATGAATGCAATCAATAGTGCCTTACTGGAAGAGGCTTCAACAGGAGGAGCAATTAATTTGCCACCACTTGCCAAGGCTAATGTGCCTTAGACAAACTGGCCTTAAAGTGTGGGGTGAGGCTGGCAGAACACAACTCCCATACTGCTAAGAGACAAACCCAGACTGGGCACTGTACCAGCAACCCAAATGGCAGCAGGAGTCTCCCTCTGGATGGCTTCAAAGGCTGCATCAGCTCTCCCTAACATCAGCACTGTCTCTATGTGCATCACATACATGCTGTGAAGCACTGGAATGAGGCTGTGTGGGCTGGTGGGGGCTCAAACACACCCTGAGGTGCTCAGTGCCAGCTCCAGAGGGTGCAGCCCTGCCAGGCTGGCCTTCACTGTGCTCTTTCTATGGAGCACAGTCCCAGAGAGGTGTAAATCTGTTCCTACACATTCAAGGGAACTGAGCACTGCCCTTGCTGATTCCTGAGCTCACAGGATTTCTAAATAAGAAGGCTTACAGAAGTTTCCTTAAACTTTGCCATTAGAATACAGGGTTGACAAGACCCCTCTTCCTGTTACAATACTTGTTGCCCCTCTGCTGCCCTGGTGAGGCACATCTGCAGTGTGTCCAGTGCTGGGGACATGCAGCTCCTGGAGTGAGTCCAGGAGAGGCCATGGAGATGCTGAAGGGACTGGATCATCTCTGTGACCAGGAAAGGTTGACGGAGCTGGGCCTGTTCAGCCTCCAGAGGAGACACTGAGAGGGGAACACATCAATGTCTGTCAGTGTCTGCACGGAGATGGTAGAGGATGGACCAGGATCTGCTTGGGGTGGGGCCAGCAATGGGACAAGAGCAATGGGCAGGAACTGATGCCCAGAAGTTCCACCTGAACATGAGGAAGAACTTCTTTGCTGTGCAGTAACTGAGCACAGAACAGGTTGTCCAGAGGGGGTGTGGAGTCTCCCTCACTGGAGATATTCCAGAATCATCTGGACTCAATCCTGTGCCATGTGCTCTAGGATGGGACCAGATAATCCACTGTGGTCCCGTCCAGCCTGACCCATCCTGTGACTGCTGCAGGTCACCCCATCTCCCCAGTCCCCATGTGATGGTCACACCACAGGCTGGGCCCAGGGTGCTGCAGCACTGCAGCTGGAACAAACCCCATCAATAAAGCTCCATGGTATTAAATCTCAGAAAATGACACTGGCAAGAGGAATCCTCCTGCCAGACTTCAGCACTTCTCCTTTGAGGACCCTCTGTTATTGCAACACAACAGCAATAATAAAGCCTGCCAGAGCCCCCTCTCAAAAACAATGGCCTGAAGGAAAATGAGAGGCAGCTGGCATGACATGGGCATTGAGCTGCAAGCAGCTGGTGCTGGCAGAGGAACATGGAGACGTGAGGTCCCCAAGAGAAAGGGAAACCCTACCCTGTGTCCAGGGAAGGGACACAGACGGAAAAGGCCGGGAGGAGTCTGAGGGAAGAGGAAATGAAAGGCTGAAGCAGCAACCAGTTATCACAGTGATTAGAGATCATTAGGAGACCAGCCTGTCTCTTTAGAAACCTTCACAATTCCATCCCAGAATGAAGGCCCAGATTGATGGACCCTGTGACCCTGAGAACCAGAGCCTGGGCACAGGCAGGACTCTCTTATTGACACTTCTCACACACTGATCAGGGAGGACTTCACTTCAGATGGGGGGGAATTTAACCCCCTTGCTGCTGCCACAGGAAGTCTGAGGCTCCCCAGGGCAATCCCAGAGGATTTTGTCAAACAGGCACCTGTCTGGTAAGAAGAGATCAGAGAAAACACATCCCTGAGACAGGAAATGACTTTCACTTGCTACATGCTGGATCTGAACTACTGACCTAGAGACAAATGGCTCTGTGCCCTAATCCCAAGCCTCCAAGCCATGTATTCCCTGATCATACCCTGCTGTTGACAGAAGACACATTATGCACTGCCAGAAGGTGACTGTAAAAAAAATAAAAGGCTTTTTCCTTTTTATGGCAACCTCCATGGCTGCACAGCTATTCAAATATTTGTCTGGCTCCTTATAATTCATTAGAACCCATTTTTGATGATATTCTCTTTGAAACTGTATTCCCAGTGCCCAGATGGGAAGCTGAATTTGCATTAGAGCAGTAGAACTTCCTGCTAAAGACCAACTTCCCTGAACAGTTAGAGGTTTCTTTCTCCTGACAGGTAACGTGGCACAGGGCAGGGGATGGATTCCTGGATGCCCACAGGCAGGAGAGGGAAAATGCCATGTACAGGAATGGAGAACATCTGTTTCCTTCTGTTGTCTGCTCTCCCTCAACAAGGATGTTGTGCTGCACAAGTGAAAACAGCTCGATGTAAAAGGCTGTTGTAAAATCTTGAACAGCCTTCTGCTAACATGTCAACAAGAGGGGTTTGCCATTGATTTCAGTGCAGGATTCTCTCTGAGAGGAAAAGGTGCTTCAAATTTTGGGTCACTTTATGCAGTGAGAATGAAAATCACTGTAACTTGCATTATGGTTCCAATAGGCTCCTGTAAGGGCATTAAAGACCAATGTCTGATAAAGCTGCCTTCAGAAATGAGGTAATGCAAATTTAGGACAAAACCCAGCCCATTTCCCCCCACCCCCAGTATTTGTGAAGTCTGATTTTACTCAAGGGTGGTCAGAGGTTTTAATGAGTTACTCTCCTGGGTCTGCCTTCCTATTTAACATGACAGAATTGCAAATCATATCGATTAAAAATCTGTTAAGCTATTTTGAACTGCTTGTGGAATGGGACCCTGCTGCGCTGCTTGGGAACAATCATCCTGCCCAGATCCTCCCCTCCCAGGATCCAGTTATGGATTTGGCCTAACATTACATCCCCCAGGCCACTAGCCATGTTAATTTAATTTAAGAAAGGCTACAAATAGGTCAGAAGAAACTAAGGGAATTAGCAAATAAAAATGAGAATCAGTTGGGAGCCATATCCTCCCAGCCTTTGGAAGCTCTGAGTCCTTCCACACCGGCCCTCCAGCCTTTGAATCCATTTTCTGAATATCTGAATTTTCCTAAAAGCGACATCACCTTTCAGATGATGCAATCTGTGCCGAGCTTTTACTGGGAAGTTGTTACTGGCACCTGAGAAGATGCATTCCCTCCACTCTAAAGCTTCTCTGTAGTATGGAAACCCCACAGAATAAAAGGACAGCACTCAGGCAAGTTTGCAGGTTTTCAATGACATAATAGTTTGAAAACCACCAAATTGTCCTTTTCTTCAGGTTTCAGCTGCAAAAAAAATGAAAGCTATAATTTTTTTCTGACAAAAATCTGGAAAAATCCTCCCTTATGATAATCTTATCATTGTGATATATATCAAAATCAGATAGTTCCTTTCCTTCCCACCATAATCAATCTCATAGATTCTGAAATCAAAATATTTCAGTTATCTCAGCCTATGTGCTATTTGGAAACCAATTTATAGGAGCAGAATTTTACTGTTGTTCCAGTAGATGTTCCTTGTTTGTAAGTCAAAATAGTTTGTTCTTAAATATAGGTTACTGCATCCTGGCATGAAACACGGGGGTAGGTGCTGTGCATAAAACAGGGAAAGCTCAGCAAATTGCTCTTAGAAGAAAAACATACACAATCACTTTTGCTTATGAAAACCTGAAGAGGTTTTTTTTGTCCAACACTCCCAGTCTGCCCTGGATGGTTCATTCTGATCGAGTCCATGGGCTCCATGGTGTTCCTGCCTTCACTCTTTCTGCCGGGTGACCTTGGGATAAGGTTTGCAGGATGTTCACGTTTGGAGTTTGCCTTCTCTGAATGGTTTCTCAGCCCAGCAGTGGGAAGGCCCAGCTTCCTGACCCTGGGACAATGTGCCTCCAGGTCCATGGGGCCAAGAGCCACTGACCTGCCTGGACACCCCCAAGGGCTGCTGGAGAGGTTCCAAGGCCGAGGTGACGAGAGCTGCCCTGGGCAGGGACACGGCCCACCTGCAGCAGCCCTGCTTGGTCTGCCCCTGGCAGGAGAGCTGCACTCCCACTGTGCCAGCCCTCCTGCACCTCTGCTGCTGGCCTTGGGAGCTCCCAGACACTGAAGTTTGTGATGTGATATTGAGGCAAGTGAGGCTCCAGCCAGTCCATGTACACCTGCCTACACTGCAGTCAAGCTTCCTACTGCAGGGGAGACACGGCAGACACTTCAAAAGGACTCTATTTATATTCTGCCCTACTGGTAAATTCATTCGTGGGACCACTCATGCAAAATGCATAATGCAAATGAAACTGCTACATTTGGAATTAAGCTTATTTTCGTACTCCAGTGAACACGAGTGCATTAGATTGTTTTTCTTCCTTTTTTCTTTCCTTTTCTCTGTTTGCCCAGCTGAAGTCCCCACAGCACTGCTCTGAGATCTGGGGGAGGATGTCAGGGCAGTCAGCTCTGAGCCACAATGGTGCAGGCACTTCAAACCCCTGGCTCTGGATCCTACGGACTCCTGCCTGGCATTGATCTGGAACTGATGAGAGCCTGGCTGCTTTACAGCACTGCAGCCCTCACGAAGGCAGCTCTCCCCTCACTGCAGGGGGAGTGATAAATTCATGCAGAGCATGGACAATTGCAGGGGAAGCCACGGAGAGGCTCACTGGGAACTCAGGAAGTGACCACTTGCCCTTGTACTCACTCCCAGTTGCACTAATGCACAGCTGTAATGTTCTGGGATGAACCTCGTAGTGAGTATGCCGTGTGTGTGCTGACTGCCCCTCTCCTCCTCACACAGGACTCAGTCCCAGCACTAGTTATGAGCAAGGCAGCAGCAATCCCTTCATCAGAAGTCACTGCCCCAGCAGGGGAGTGGGATGGACAGGACAGCGGGATGTACAGGGCAGGGGGATGCTCTGCCCAGACACAACACCCCACACTCCCTCAATGACTGGTCCACCCACCTCTGTTAACTCTGCCTCACACTGCCCTACACACACTCCTCTAGTTCACACACCCACACTCCCCTCCAGAGGACCCAGGTGCCCCACTCACATCTCCTTTTTAGCTTATCAGGTCACATGCAAAGAGCCTAAGAGAGAAAGATTCTACCTAGATGATGAGACACAGAGTGAGACAGTGGGGGAACCATAGGGGAACAGACCTTCAGTAACCCCCTCTCCCAAGAGTCCTCCTCCTACTTTAACTCTGCACAGCAACCTGCCCCTCATATACACACAGAGTAAGTCTAGTCCAACACTGCTCTGTCCTACAGGAATCAACACTTCCAGATCACCACTGATCAGTGCAGTGAGGAAAGATTAATGTGGACTTTCAGACACGGATCATCTGTAGGCACTTCAGAGTGAGAGGAAGAAAGGACTGCCAGTGTGGTTCCAGGGAGCACAACTCCCACGCACAGATGAAGCAGCACTTCTTTTCCCTGTCTCCCCGTTGCTTTGTAGCAGGCACTGCACCAATGACAAGGGATCACTCCTTCCCTCTGTCTCCCTCCCCCATGTGAGAAGGTGGAAAACTTCCTAGTATTAAACTCTCTCCAGGAAACTGCTGCTTGGGTCGAGCCCTGTTTGACAAAAAGACTATCGTGTTTGGTCTGGCGGGCTCTGCAATGCATAACAGAGTCTGCATTGCAGTCCCAAACTGCAATCCAGCACCATCTGTCCCTTCCACAGGCAGCACTGTATTGCTCCGGGGAGGCTGCTCCCCAGGGGTGTCCAGGGAGCACCCAGGACCCTGGACAGCAGCAGAAGGGAAGAACGTCCCACACATTGTGTTACGAGACTGAAACTAGACATGGCTGCTCAGTCAAACTGTGAGGAGCAAGAGAGGGAAAAGCACCGATTTGCTTTCATTTCATCATTTCTTAAAACAAATACAGTACAATCAAAAGCAAATATACTTAAATCCTCTTCAACCACCTCATGAAGGGAAGTCAAGGAGCAGAGACAACAAGCAGGGAGCTCTGCACTGCTGTGGGTGCCTGTAAATATGTGTGAAGGAACTACTTTAACAGCAGCCTAAGCCACCAACTTGCCTTTCCTGAGTGCTCTCAGAGTATAGGACAGAGAAGAAATGCAGCCACGAGACAGGACAACAGACCTGGAGCTATTTCACTGCTCTCTCAGCCTCTGACTTCCTGAGTCACAGCAGGAAGGACACCTCTGCTTTATTCATCTCCACCTCTCTGTGCACTTCCTGCCTGTGCTACGAAGCAAAATGAACCTCGTAGTGAGTTCTTGTGGCTGTCTCTCCCTCAGCATCTGCACGGCACCTTGCACAATGTCACCCCAGACCTCAGCAAGGCATTACGCTCTGCTCTGAGGGAGGCAGTCACAAATTATAACACCACAAAGATGAAGCCTGAAATTTGTAAAGTATGCCCCAGTGCTCTCCCTCTGAGTCTGCCACGCTGGAGGAGGGGATGGTTCAGCTCTATCATGAATTAGTGTTCTGACAGCTCGGTGCAATCTAGCCATGACTTGCATGGCTGCTTTCCCTTCACATTCCCAGGAGCACGCTCTGCATTAGATCATGCTCTGCATCAGGCTCTGCTCCAAAGCAGAAGAGAAAGTATGGGGAGGAAGACAACATTGCCTTGACCAGCTTTCCTTGTCCAGAAAATATGCTCCTGAGATTTGAATAAAGATGCAGAGAGCTTTCTCTCTCCTTCGGAGAGTGCAGAAACAAGAAAATATAACTAATTTTCAAGGTACTTGCAAGGTTGCAGCTTCACTCACATTATGCCTGACAACTCACCCTGCATGCTGGAACTCCCCTGGGAACACCACATGGTCCACGGGTAGTGGAGATCTTGCTTTTCACTGGACCTTTATGTCCTTAAACAGACTCTATTTATCTGCAGATTGCTCTTCCTTCCTCTTCCCCTTAACAGAGTGTCAGAGAATTTAGAGAGCAAGGTTATAATACATCACCATGCTACTCTCTTTATTCAAGAGATAAGCACATAGAAGAAGCAGATGGCAAACAGATGCCACAGGTCCTGCAACTCAGCTGCCTCTAGACCTTTCCTCTGAGCTGTTTCTGGCTCTTTGGGGCTCTGAGAGGGCAAGCTCTCACTGTTTGGGTAACTACTCTGCTCACAGGCAGCTCTATAGCTACACACTTCCTGCGAGGGGTCCTGCTCTCCTCCCAGCCCATACAGCACCTCCACACATCATCTTAATGATGATCCTCAAGCTGACAGCACAGTCTCAAGTGCCTAAGTAACAATATGCAGAAGGCCCTCTTGGGAACCTGCTCAAAACAAAGCATTATGCCCCAGACACCACTGTTTAGCACTGGCACGGCACAAAGGAGGAGAATGGGCATTCAAAGCAAGCACTTTTGTGAGGGAAGATTTAGAAGGCAGGTGCCTCAGAGGCTGTGCTCACCTCCTCCCACTGGTGGATGTAGCGGATGAGCCGGGAGAGCCGCAGCAGCCGCAGCAGGCTCAGGATCTTGGTGAAGCGCACGATGCGCAGGGCCCGCGCCGTCTTGTACACCTCGGAGTCAATGCGGGTCTCCACGATCAGGAAGATATAGTCCACGGGGATGGAGGAGATAAAATCCACCACAAACCAGCTCTTGAGGTACTTCATCTTGATCCGCTGCGGGTCCAGGATGATCTCGGTGTTGTCCTCCACCACAATGCCTGTTCGGAAGTTGAGGACAAGGTCGATGAGGAAGAACGTGTCCGAAACCACATTGAAGACAATCCATGGGGTAGTGTTTTCATCCTTGAAGAAAGTGATGCCCACAGGGATGATGATCAGGTTCCCTACCATCAGGAGCAGCATGGTCAAATCCCAATAAAACCTGGACAGCAAGACAGAGACATGTGAGATCAGCCATAGAGCGGGAGATCAGGGAGCCTGGGTCAACAGAACTAATGAACTAATACATCTCTGCTGTCAGTCATTCCCTGTGCTCTGCTACTCTGTCTGGTGCATGGAGGGCACAAGCTCCTAATTAAGTAATTAATATCACAGGAACACTCACCCTCTGGCTTCAAGGGTTTTCAGAAAGAGATTGAGGGAATTGAGTGCACGGCCAGGCATGCCACTTGAAAACTTCTACTGGGACTTTGGAGCTGCCTGAGAAGAGACTGACAAACCTGCAGTTACCACAGCGACTGTTGGGTAAAGAAAGAATTTGGAAGGCTTCAGATTGTATGTCAGTAAAGCCATTTGGAGTCAAAATCATCAGGCTTGCTCTGACTGTTTGATCCTTCTCTACAATGAGCCAGCACTGATAGCACTGGGATCAGGATGGAAGTGGAGACCAGGTTGTCATCTACAGTGCTCAGTTCAGATTTCCTGCTGAGCCAAGCTTACACTGAGCCTGGGCTTCAGGAGTTTAGTCCACACTCTATAGACTCTTGTGTTGTGCAGAAATAATCAATAAAGCTTGGAGACATGTGCCTGGAAATATCTATTTCATTTCTAAGGAAAGTAACAACAGCATTTAACTACTGTTCCATGAAGCACAGTCCCCAAGAAGCTCATCTTGACCTCAGTGGCAAGTCAATATTATCCAGTGGACCTAACAATAGCATTCATTTTTGTTTTGAAGGCACATATAGTCTGAATATAATCCCTATTTATTTGTTTGTGATTTTTAAAAAGATTTTTCCACAGGTATTGGTGTAAAAGATACACAGTCAGACAATGTGGTCACAACTCACCCAGAGTCAGGACTAAAACCTTTCCTGGGTGTCAGTCTGTCGAGGAGCCTTGCTGCCCAACACAGTGGGGCTCCAGGCCCCTCCAAATGTTCCACATGTAGAGATGCCAACATATTGTGGACTCACATTGGCAAGGTTTCATCAGCTTCACATTGTATTCTATGGGGCAGGTACTATAATATTGTAAGATATCACAACTAACTTGTCACAGCAAATGAAAAATTATCTCAATAGCAGTGATGGCAATGGGGTGACTCTGGATTTACAATGAATTAACAGAGGAAAGCGTTGAGCTTGCTGAAAGACACACACATGCTGCTCCTCTGTCTGACACATTACAATCAAAATCACTGAAATGTTTTAGGAGAACTGAATTTGCTTTAAAGCTCCACAAGCTCTACCTTTGTTAATGGTTGTTCATTTAAAATCTGGGCCTCGGACCAGACTGAGCTGCCGCACAACAGGATCTCTATAGCAAGGCAACACCACTGGTTTGTTAAACTCTCAGCAGGAAAACCAAAAGGGCAGAATATGCCTTAAAAGCCGTCTCTCTCCCTGGTAAGAACACAACACTTTAAAGCACCTAAAAGCATACTTAAGATTCCAGCTATTGCACATGTACAGACAGGGTCACCAGCAGCACACCAGCAATTCTCAGAATCACTCAGCAGAGGCTGATGGGAACTGATTTCAGAATAAGCAAAGTTATTCACTAACGAGGTTTCTAAAAATGTCATCAACTCCCTCTTCCTTGCTCTCAAGGTGCCACGGCCCTACAGGGAAGGCAACATGCAATCCTTCCCTCACTCTGGGGATATATTGGTGCTGGTAGCACTCAGCAATGAGATTGGTCCATATGGGTCTAAGAGCAAGGCCATGTCACACAGCATATGCATTAATATAAATCCATGTTGTGATCTTCCTTATTAAGGGCCTGAGATGATGCTGCAGCTTTCCCAGGCAATTAATCTCGATAATCGCACAATAGCAGGAAGTCTGGAAGCAGTGTGTGTATTATTACTGAAAATAAATAACCTCCCAGCCATCTTTAATTTACCCTCGGGGATACAGGAGGAGATATGCACAGAGAAAATGAGTTTTCCCAAGTTTCAAATTAATGGCATGAACTAGGCATGGCCAGGCTTGCAGAAAGTGGCTTTCTTCAGAGATCTTTGGATTTTGTGCCTCTTACTTTTATGCTGGGTGGCAATTTCCATACTTAGTGGCACCTGGGGACACTGATAGTAGTGGCAGGATGGCTCCCGGTGTAAGTAAGAAGTTTTCCACACACACAAGCCCAGTGAAATGCTTTCTGCCTGACTGTAGCCTCTCACGGTCAGCTGTTCTGCATCCTGATTGCCAGCATTTCCCACTCTTCCAGTTCTAAGCTCCTTAAACTCCCTTTTCACAGGCTCTTCTCTCCCAGTCTGCCGTTCCTGCTGACCTGCCCATGGGAAGTCATGGTTTGCAATGTGTGCAAGAGAGGTGACGTGCTGAAATTTATGGCCATGTGTTTCTTACACCACAGCTCTCCTCAAGGAGTGACTTGAGATTATTGCCACAGGCTCCTCTCAGTTCTGAGCTCTAAAGCCATCACTTACAAACCACAGAAGGTAAACTTTTGCACCCAGTGCATCCCTGCTAACAAAAGGGTATCCAAGGTGTCAGGGAGGAGATCAGCTTTGGGCTCTATGGAGGAGGCAGAAAAAGCTGGAAACTACCAGAAATTTGGTCTGCACACCAATTCCAGCACCTGCCTTTACAATATAAACTGCCTAGAAGTTTAAATTTTACTATTAAGATTTGCACAGCTCCTGCACATTTCCATCTTACCCACATACAAAGTAAGAATCTGCTCCATGTGGCATCACTGGATTTAGACTGAATTGGACTCTCGGGAACCACCCCACCTCAGAGGTCTAATACCACCCATGTGTCATGTTGTGTTTACTCTGAGGAACATCTTTTCACTCCCTGTAAATTATTGGCCACAAAGACTAACGGTGCATGTGATGTATGTAAGGGCAAGCACCAGCTATTAATAACCTGTGTTTTCTGTATTTCTGTTGTTCCTTTCACCCAGGGATTCCACGGAGCTGACAGTGATGAAATTGGCTCCGCTGCACCCATGAGAGGCAGATGGAGTTATTATCCCTGTCTTGCAGATAGAGAAGCTGCACAGAAAAATTAAGAGCATGGGATTTGTCCACAGAAGTCTGAGACTAATAAGGGTTAGGACCTGAATTTGACTCTTGAGTCTAACCAGATCTGAAACTATTCATATGGCTTGCAAAAGAGCTTTACAGAGATGCATCTTGTGGACATCTTCCTTGATTTCCTGTCTTCTTCTCACTTCTCTTCCTGTTTTCAAGGGCCTACATAAAAAATTAATAAATACGAATGTATTGTTTTATTATAGTTGACTCAGTGCAACTGAACAGCTCACAGCACAGGGAACAGCCAGCACTATATAAACCAGATGTCTTGTTCAAACACACTTGGTTTTTATACTACATCCTACTCTCTGCACGCTTCTTGGATCTGAAAATCACATTTTAACATGCACCACTACCCCCGATCTTTTAATTCCTAATATATTATTTAAACAGAATGCGTCGGAGAATTAGTGTGGCAGAGACACTTCAAGAATATGTGCTCCTTAAGCACTGTTGGTGTCACTCAGCTGATTTGATAGTCTGTACACTTTGTAGGTATTAATTTGTGGGTTTTGAACATTAGATCATCTTTCTGTTCTGTCTAGGGCATACTGTAACAGCAGGCTAGGAATATTGCTTTTGAAAGTAATTTTTAAATTAAATAAACCTTGATTTTTCAAAACTATTCCATGGTGCAGTGTGACTAACTACAGTGCAGCAGCTCCGGAAGGGCTGTAAGCAATTGAAGAGGAAGGAGTGGATCTCAGAGGTTAGAGGTGAGCCCAGTCAGCACCTCTGGTCACAACAGCATTCAAACCTTGCCCCTGAGTGGGGCACATTTGTGGCCTCAGCTTCTGTTCTGGCCCTGTAGTGTTTGTACTGCCAGGAGAAAACAGACTTGAGCAATCTCACCTCTAAATTAACAAAGGGTTTTGGATATTTCCAGCTCCTGATGAAAGGCAGCCAACTCTGGGTTGAAGTGAGGCACTGCCTCAAAGTGAAGCAAAAATAAAAATGCACCTAACTAGAAATGCCAGCGAGCCAAAATATTCTTCCCAGTAATGGAATTTAGCTCAGACACCGTGGCCAACCTTGCTAACCTTACAAGAACAGCTCTTCAATGAACAGATCTGGTTCAAACCAAAACCAAAGACAAAACCAGTTGCTCTTCCAAGGCTCGGTTCTCTCTCCAGAAACAGAGTGCCACCTACTGAGTCCCACATGGAATCTCCATCCTCTGCTTTGATGGGGAGGAATCGCTCCTTAATTCCTTTAAAGAGCTGCTGAAAACCTGCCCTTTTCTCCGGAGCAGCAGCTCCCTTCCCCCGCTCTGGATTGCACTTGAATTAGACGCTGCTGTGCTCACCAGCAACTATCCTGACAGGAAAGAGGTCGCGCTGTAATTCCTGGCACTGCTAGTGGGGCTGGAAATAGAAATCATCTTTTGTAAAGAGCATTAGCACATGTCAGGGTGGCTGGAGTCACAGTGGGAGGAAAGTTTACTCCAGAAAGCAGCCATTCACAGAGGAATCTGAACACAGAGGAGAGAAAAAGCAGGAAGAGATCCTTCCCTGCCTTTGGAAGCATTACTTCTCCCAGATAGGAGTAGGCGTATTTCTACTGGAGAGTTACAAACTTTGCTTTATCGCTGAGATCATGGGAGGAACACGGTGATTCACTGCTCTTAAACACACTAAAGGACACTTAACCAGCTATGGAGTCCAAGAATTCACTTGTGAGACGAATTCATTTATTTATAGGGAGTTACTCAAATACCTGTACACTTGGAAACTTCTTTGCCATGAATACTCACCAAGAGAGAGTCAAATGACTTACAAAAATGTTCTGAACGCCCTGTAATGGGAAAGGGCCAGGCTAAAGGATAAGACAAACAGCTTTATTTCCTTCTGACCGGTCTATGTAAATAGTATGTATCCTCCGCCATGCTGAATAAACCTCCTGAGAGCTGTGTGTTAGGACAGTGCGAGCAGAAGAGCTCTGCCGTGCCCCAGCCTCCTCCAGAATCCCCTGGACATTCACTTGAGCAGCGCCGGCTGCCCCTCCTTCAACCCTGGGTCACCGGCTCCTACTGAACACGGGCCGCACCAGATCCCGCTGCACTGCTGGGCAAACACACGGAAAACAGGGAGTGGAGATACCCCCGGCATGGTGCACGGGACGATCCCCCGCACCCATGGGTGCTCCAAGCACCTCCTCCTGAGCACAGTGGGGAGGCAGGGCTGGGGCTGGCGGGGGCACCGCTGGTCTCCCCTTTGGACGGACACGGCAAAGGCACCGCGGTCTCAGCTGGTACCAGAGTCAGAGGGACCACTGGGTTACTGGGATGGGATGTGAGTCCGCACAGGATTAACCCCCTGTCAGGAGCACAAGGCCTGTGGGACAGTGAGGCTTTCCAAGTGTTTACATAAGCAGGTGCACGAGTGGGGATATCTCACAGTACAAACGCAGTGTGTCCCTGGGAGCACTTTGCATCTGGATTGCTTAAAGCTCCTGTGCTGTCTCGGAAAGAATTTTCATTGAATTCAGCTGTCACTTCCACCCGAGGCAAGATATTTTCCAAGGTCTGTACTTAGCCTTTGACTTAGATTATCTTCAATCTACATAATTGCTCACCTAATCTCCTCTGAGCAGTGCCGAATTCCAAACCATGTTTCAAGTTTAGAACATATGCTCATATTATTACCTTAAAATATAATTACATGGATTTTGGTAAGTGGAAAATTAAGAAAGCTATTGCTTATGTAATACTTGGAAATGGCATTTGCAGTCCAAGCATTTTTATTGCTTCTCTATCATTAATTTTTAAAACTAACACTACATTATTAAACAATAATCAACACCCAGCATTTTTCAAAGTAATGTTCAAACATTAATTAAATCCCAACAGATATAATTAGGAAGGTATTATCATCCTATATTACAGATAGACTATGAGGTACTAAAGATTTATAAGGAACTTATTCAGAGGTAGAACTGCTACCCAGAAAACACAGTTGCCTAGACCCAGAAAAGGTTTCCAGTCATGTTATAATCTGTAATTTGATCAGTAGCAGCAGAGGGGAAATTTCCTTTCTTTTCCATTGTAAAAATATAAATACACATGTAACTTAGCAATATTTTTATTCCAGCTATAATAGCTGACAATTTGCAAACAACACGTTTGAGGCACTGATGCATTTAAGCAATTATAACAGAGTGCACTGTGAATGATGCCCTTTCTTTAACTTACAAAACACAGGGCATTACAGCAACCTGAGTGAGCCTAAATTACTGGTTCTCTGATAGCAGCTCAGTGCACCCACTCTGCTGTCGGGAGTCCTGAGGAGATGGAGATCTGTGTGACATTTTTCAGAGGGACCTGGACAGGCTGCAGAGGTGTGGCCCTGTGACCCTCACAAAATCCAACAAATCCAGCTGCTTGTGCTGCCTCTGGGTCAGGGCAGCTCCAAGCACAACTCCAGGCTGGGGGAGGAACTGACTGAGTGCAGCCCTGAGGAGAAGGACTTGGGGGTGCTGGTGGATAAGAATCTGGACATGACCCAGCTATGTGTGCTGGGACCCAGAACCACCCCTGTGCCCTGGGCTGATCCCACAGCATGGGCAGCAGGGGAGGGGGGGATTCTGCCCCTCTGCCCCCTCAGGTGACACCCCACCTGCAGAGCTGCTCCAGCCCTGGGGAACAACAGCACAAGGAGCTGGAGCTGCTGGAGCGAGTCCAGAGGAGGCCCCGGAGATGCTCTGAGGGCTGGAGCCCCTCTGCTATGAGGAAAGACTGAGAGAATTGGGATTGTTCAGCCTGGACAAGAGAAGGCTCTGGGGTGACCTAAATGTGGCCTTCCAGTACATGAAGGAAGCTGACAAGAACAAAGGAGGGAGACTATTTACAGGGCCTGGAGGGACAGGACAAGGAGAATGGCTTCCCACTGACAGACAGCAGGGTTAAATGGAATATTGGGAAGAAATTCTCTATGAGGGTGGTGAGGCCCTTGGCACAGGCTGCCCAGAGAAGCTGTGACTGCCCCATCTCTGAAAGCGTTCCAGGCCAGGTTGGACAGGGCTTGGAGCAACCTGTGATAGTAGAAGATGTCCCTGCCCATGGCAGGCAGTTGGGCAGGATGACCTTTAAAGGTTCCTTCCAACCCAAACTACTCTGTGATTCCATGTGACAGAGATTTTGATATGCATTCAGAAGCACTGAGGATTAGCAAAGCAGACCTTATGTCCAGGGCAATGTACCAAGGAGTGTGTTTGTCTGAACGAGAAAACAGCTCAGTGCCCAGTGCTCAGCTGCCTTTTCCATCAGGTATTAGCTAAGGAGAAAGGGAACACCTTCACCTTGTGTGGACTCTACAGAGAGGGAGAACAAGCCACATGCCAGGACCTCCGGGGAGCTCCTGGAGAGCTGGGACACTCAGCATTGCCCATGGGAGCTGCTAGAGGAGCCTCCAAGAAACTGGTGCTGATTGTTGTTCACAAACCCTACATTTACCAAGACACAGACATTTCTCTGGCCTCCATCTTGCCAGCTTGAAACAGGCTTTGCTAATCATCCAAGTTGGGCAATCCTGACCTGCAACTTTGCTGGAACAACTTCCTTATGTTTCTTGCTTTTCTGTCTCAGAAAAACCCAAGCACTTTGCATCGTCTTTGTGCTGAAGTGCACCAGTCATGAACCAAAACCCTGGCAAGAAAAGTATCACTCAAGTATGTGAGAAAACCAATGGAACTTTATCCCAAAGAGCTGCTGACACCTCTCCTCCTAAGTGCATTTCACTTTCCCTCAGATAGGGAAGCTGATGATAGGCAAGCTGATGACAGGACAACAGCACTAAGCATGAGATAGTGGTATTGTTCCCTCCGGACCCTCCCGGTGCCATGTGGTGTGAGTGAACTCACAGCCAGTGCTATCCCCGAGCTCGGCTCCATGGACTGAGCCAACCCTGCAGGGTGTTGTTTCATGACAGTCTGAGGCAGTCAGGACAGAGAGACTCATGGAGGTGCTGCTGCCAGCCTTGCACGTGTCCTGGGATAATGAGAGTTCTGGACACACAATCTATAAAGTCAGTGCCTCCCACCCAACCTTGCAGTGTGCTAAATAGGAACTGTATAGGCATTTGCAGGAGTTTTACGTGCAATCTGCCATTTGATGAATGCAAATGTATTGGAACACCTCCTCCCAGTCCTCACTCTGCAGACATACTGTACCACACAGAGACAATATGCTGCTGCACTTCATGTCCAATAATGCTGAAACACAAACATGGCACAAGGATAAGAAAAGTCACAGTGGATTCGGCACAAAGTAGACAACTGACCACTCTCCTCGACTGCTGCTGCCTTCCTGCCTGCAGATATCACCCTAACAAATTAAACCCTATCTTAAATCTATACTTAGAACCCAGTCTTCCCAGAAAGGTAAAAATAAACAAGATTTCATTTCTCACACAGAAACAGAGATAGCCACAAGAGACTTCACTTGTTCCGGCTCTAAATTTGGAGGATGAAGGCCAATAGAGCACACATCCCATTTCCGACTAAAACAGCATTATTAGTGTTTTCTTACTTACTTGGACACATCTATCAGTATCTCATGCAGAACTCCCCTGTAACAAGCTGCAAAAGCAGTGAAGTTTTTGTGGATACGACTCAAAGCAAAGCTTACTCCCTCTCTTTTTGAAGGCCCAAAGAACCAACAGTTACACACCAAACCCAGACAGTTTACTGTCGTTCCCATGGCACCACTGAGGTGATCACAGATACAAACTGTTGTGCAGTGGCTGGAGGTGCCATGGGAAGATAATACAGTACAGATTCAGTGGGAGGTTTATAAGCACAAGACTCCTCCAGAAGCAAACCAGGTCGTGCCCCACTCTGACCTGAGTGGGCTCCTCTCCCCAGTGCAATGCCAGACCACTTTGGGCTCCCTGCTGCAGGAAGGTGTAGCCTGTGTGCACAGCACTGTGGTGCTCCAGGGTTACCTGCTCAGAGCCACAACACTGCACAAGGCATAAGCTGGCTCATCAAACTCCATCAGAGGGAAGCTCCCACCCCACATCCTCCCAGGCTTAAGGAATTCAGTGCCGTGTTCTATTTGCAACATTTAACCAAAGCTGCTCTGATGGCACAAAGCCCAGGCCAAGAGAGCTTTACCCTCTCTTCACATCCCACCCTACTGCAGTCATTAATATTTGTGGATTCCCCTCTGCTCTGCTGGGTCCATGCTGAATCCCAGAGGTTGTCAAGGTGTTGGATGTGTATTGATTCCACCTTGCTCCCAGAATACATTATGCATGAGACTGCCATGCTAAGGGCCTGGCAATTCTGCATTGTTTGATCTTCTGAAATCTCCTGCTTGTATGAATATGGAAAAGTTCCTCTTTGTTTGCTGCCCATTGATCCAGACATTGACCCTTCTCCATGTGCATTTATCTCTGATGATTTAATAATGAAAAAGACCAATAAACTGAGGAGAGGAAGGAAGCCCCTTCAGGGGAACCTATTGCCATGGAAACATGCCATATGCTGTTGTTGTAGAGAATGGAGAGATCAATAAGCACTGCAGCTTCCAAGTCATTCAGAATATGTCGTGGAATGTGAAGGACTAAAGCCTAAAGACATGCATAAGTTGTGACATTATGAAGTTCAGGCCCTGGCCCATATCCAACATCCAGCATGAGTCAAATCCCAGTGTTGGGACAGTCGGTCAGGAAGGGGGATCTGCACTAGGGAGCTCTGAATTGTCTCAAAACGCAGCAATACTGGGCCAAGGGTTTGGTTTCTACACAGGTATATGAAGGAAAGCAACTATCTATATAATCTATATGGATGATACAGATACATGTCATAGAAACATGGAATTACAGAATGGTTTGGATTGGAAGAGACCTTACAGCTCATCTCCTTCCTCAAACCTGTCATGGGCAGGAACACCTTCCACTATCCCAGGTTGCTCCAAGCCCTGTCCAGCCTGGCCTTCAACACTTCCAGGGATGGGGCAGCCACAGCTTCTCTGCCCAACCTGGGCCAGGGCCTGCCCACCCTCACAGGCAAGAACTTCTCAATATCCCATCTAACCTCTGGCAGGGGGAACCCATTCCCCTTGTCCTGTCACTCCTTGTAATAGTCCCTCTCCATCTTGTGGGCTCCCTTCAGGTACTGGAAGACCACAATTAGGTCACCCCAAAGCCTTCTCCAGATGAACCTCCCCAGCTCTCCCAGCCTGGCTCCATCCCAGAGGGGCTCCAGCCCTCGGAGCATCTCCGGGGCCTCCTCTGGACTCGCTCCAGCAGCTCCACATCCTTGTGCTGTTGTTCCCCAGGGCTGGAGCAGCTCTGCAGGTGGGGTGTCACCTGAGGGGGCAGAGGGGCAGAATCCCCCCCTCCCCTGCTGCCCCACTGTGGAATCAGCCCAGGGCACAGGGGGTTTCTGGTATGTCTATTAGTTCAGAGTAAATGCAGAGGACACACGACACCAACTCACAGAACATCTTCCACCAGGTATCTTCTTGCTAAGTTACAAGGATGACAGGCTGGGTTCTTAAATATTTTGTGTTGACATGTCTCTCTTAATATGAGTTTATGTGAGATGAGGATGTCAGCCTCACCACTAGGAAGCAAAGTTTACTAAAATTAAACACCAAAATAAGACAGAGAAATTATATGAGTCACACAGCTAGGTAAGAATCACAGTTTAGAAAGTAGGGGCTGGTGGAGGGGACATTGTTGTGCTCTCTGCGAGCTGTTGGTTTGCTTTGGACTGACAGATTTATGCCCTCCTGCTCTGCAGCACTCCACAAGGAAGTGACAAATGCAGGCAGCAGAGAGTTAAGTCATCTTAGCTATCTCAGCCATCTGAGATGCTAAAAGTGTTCCTCCTGGGTATTGCTGTGGCACAGCTTGGTGTGGATCAGGAGTCACAACTCCACTCTCCATAAACGGAAAGCAGGGTGAAACAGGAGGTCTCTGAATGGCTTTCCACTGCCAGAGGGCAGGCTAGAGGGGATACTGGGAAAAAAAAATCCTTCCCTGTGAGGGTGGGCAGGCCCTGGCACAGGTTGCCCAGAGAAGCTGTGGCTGCCCCATCCCAGGAAGTGTTCCAGGTCAAGCTGGACGGGGCTTGAAGAACCTGGTCTAGTGGAAGGTGTCCCTGCCCATGGTAGGAGGTGGAATGAGACAGTCTCTTAAGGTTCCTTCCAACCTAAAGCAGTCTCTGATTTTATGATTATTCCAGCATCCAGGCTCTCATCAAGGCTCCTTGAGCCCAATCTGGGGTACACACCATAACCTTTGAACCAAGCACCACCAGTACAACCGTCTCCACAGCAGGTGGAGACACCAGTGGGCTTAAGCAGCCTTAGAGACAACTCTGCATGTGGTTTAGCTGAGTACCTGCCCGTTTAAACCCAGCCACTTGACAAAGACCAAAAAAGAGAGGAAGAGCTTCCTGTGCCTGAGGGTGGATCAAACCTGAGCCTGATGCAGCCACTGTTCAGCTACACGAAGCAATTTACCCACCAAGGTCCATCTCTGCTCACAGCCACATGTGCTCTCTCATATTCTCTCTTCAACTTCTAAAGTTACCAGGATTTATGCCTGAGACAACCAACAGCATCTGCCAGACTTCAGCACCTGTGCACATATTCTTGCCACTCTGTCAGAACCCTGGATATGCCACATGGGGCAGGGACCTGCCTAATGGCAGGGTGGGAACCCAAAAAGCTGCCAGGAAGAGGAAATAGGAAGTAGCTTGGGGTTTTCCAGTGGTCTGCTGGATGATCATATTCAAATCTGTCTCACTCTAAAGGCTCAAAACTTCCTAAACCAGATGCTCACTGAAGGGAGGGATAGCCAGCATGACAGAATGTGTTGGCTGCATGTGGCTTTCCCCTCTGACAAGGACAGCTCACCACAGACCTGGAGGTTACACAGCACAGGGAGTTCACTCCCAAGTCAAGTGCCTTCTTTACCAGGTATTGCTTCTGGGTTAACAACACCTCAGTCAACAGCAATGGCAACTCTAGTGTGAATTTTCTGCCTACTCAGTGAATGAGGCTTAAGCGTTGGAGGAAGTGCCAAAGGAGCAATGTGTAAGGACCATGGATTGGGATGGATGGAGGATAATTCCGCTCCTACTGATCTGTTTTACAGGATCAACAGAACACTGATTTACTTCCTTACTTTAGCCCTGGTGGGCAGCGTTCATGCTGGCATCATGTTTCAGACAAGGCTGAGCACACAGTGCCATGAGCCCCTTTCTGTGGGCAAGAGAAGATGGGGTGGAAGGGAGGAAGACATCTAAAATGGTAACGAGGTACTGCCTATGTGTGTTTCAGTTTCAGGAACACAAAATACTTTTCCTTCTCAACTCTCTTGCTGCTAACATCAGATTCTTGTTTGTAATGAGTTCTTCAGGCTGGAATGGAGAACAATGAATCCTCAAAAAGACTAATGCTACTGGGATCTTGGGGCTATTCAGGTAGCTGAGACCCCAAGCAAGAGATGAATCACCCTCTAAAAATGCAGCAGTTAAGGGGGAAAAAAAAGTCCTATTGCTTCTGATTAATTTCAGTCTCAGAAGAAACTTACTGTGCTAAGACTGTGCTCACCTAAGGCAAAGGCATCCCTGTGAGTCCACTATCCCCCCCAAACATGGGGTGTTGAATTAGTTACTGCATGTGCTGAAACACTCTGGACTCCCAAGAGTTTCCCCTGTGACCTCAAAGCACATTAGGGCAGGTGGTGGAGTCTCACCCTCAGCATCTGCCAGCTGGGGAAACTGAGGCACAGAGAGGCAGCTCTTCCAGGGTGCCTCACTCACACACAGGCCCTCAGCAGAAAGGAGAGACCAGGGATCCTGATGTTCACTCCAGTGTCTGAAGGGCACTCAGCTCCCATCTTAGCCCTTCAGCTCCACAGAAAGGTGGATCCTCATGCAAGGAGCCACGGGGCTCCAAAGCCACTTCCACTTCCTGAGCAGCTCTTGCAGTTGTCCCCCCAAACATTTCTGCACTGAACTAACTGAAATGAGAAAACCCAGAAAAAGATTAAGGGCAGCAGAAGACTTGGGAAAAATAAGGAGGACCTGGTGCATACTCTGAGACAGGAGAATGGAAAACTCAGAAACTGGGTATTTAGACTATATTCTCCCCAGAAAGGACACCATCAGACATATGTGCCCACAGAGGATGCTTTGCATCACCAGTTACACCCAACATAAAGAATTCAGTGGCCACATTCAGGACATGTAAGGCCTTTCCCCTCATGTCAGACTGGCAGGAACCAATCTGGCTTTTTACCTTCACTGTGTGTCATGGAATATGCCACATACGCTCCTGTAAAGGGAGCAGGTGATGAGACCCTGGCATTTCCACTTAGCACCCCTCTGCCTTTTGCTAAGATGCAGGATGTTGATGGATCTCTCCCACTCTTCCCAGGACATGCTGCAAAATTTCTGACTTTTCATTTCTGTGGTGTGGTGAGGATTCCCACAGGATTCTCCTTTGTTCAGTGTTGCAGGGTCTCAGTAACCCACGCAGTCTTCTCCAGCCATTTGTTCCAGTCAAGAAACCTTCCAGAACAAGTTGGAACTGCATTCTCTTCTCTCCTAACCATTCTAAGTCCCCATTATGATAAAAGGGGAATTTGCATAATAAATGTCTTTTAAAAAAATACACCAAACAGGAAAACACTAGTTCAAAACTTCTTACAGCATCTTGCTGTAACTCTAATGTCCAATGCTGCTCTGCCAATATACAGAGTGCCAGAGACATGCAGACAAATAGTGATGGGCACCACTAAAAAATGCTTAGATAAATCTTTTCCAATATGGGCTGGACTTGCTCTGCTCTATTTAAGTCAATGGAACACAGCCATTGAGCCCTGGGGGAGCAAGTGCCAGTCCTAAATCATTTCTTTGATTAATTGTTCTTGGGAAGGAAGAATTCATTAAGCATTCTGCTCAGCAATTAGAAATAAATATATTTTTAGAATGAACAACCTGCCAGAAACAAGTTGTTTTAGAAATATATTCAGCTTGATGCAGCCCATTTTCCATCAATACATAAGAAGGAGGCTCCAGCCTGACAGCTTCCATCCTGCCTAGAGGGACACTGCAGGGAAAGGTAGGACAGTCCTGCCACTGAGGGACTTCTTGTGAGGTCTGCACCACTCAAGTTCAGACTGTTTGAGCAACTCACTAGATAATAATGTAGTTTCTCTGTATATTAGTATTCCAGACATAAAACAGGAATATATATCCTTGCTATTTCACAGAAATATGACAAAGCTATTTCTACAAACAGCTGGGGCAGTGCAGATATGATAGCCATGAAAACCCAATAATAATACCCCCCCTCCTGTATTTACACTTTGGCATCAGGCTCAGACATACTACAAAGTGAATGTGAAATAACAACCTCTGCAAAGATTTCTGGACACAGGACCAGTAAAACTGTCACAGCCCTCAGGTATAACCGAAATATGCAAGTTGCTTTGCTGACACATTAAGTGATCACCAAAAGGACAGTTGGACAGGCACCTGTTCCAGGGCAGTGACAGTCAAACACTTCCCTGTCTATTGAAGATGCAGATTCCACTAAATGAAGTGTAAATGTGCATTTTTCATCTACCTGTTTTAAATTTCAAACTCCCTTGCTGCAAGGCAGAAGCTCATCACAGGGTCCATTCAGGGCTGAGCCCAGAGAGCCACATGGAAGTGCGAGATGGGCAGTGGCATTTTGTCCTCCCCACCAGGTCAGAAAAATCTACTTCTGGTCCTGAGTCTGGAAGAAGAAACCCTGAAGAACCTAAACATGCTCTGGGGTCTGAAAGTTACAGCCACAAAAGACTATTCCAGGCTTTTAAGTTTTGTGTCTTAAAAGAAAAGACATGTCCTATCCCTTGGTTGTGGTGCCTAGAGGCAAGTCTGTTCCCTGCCCTGTTTTGGGAATGTACGATGGCAGCAATGTCTCAATGAATTCCAGCTTTTCCAAGAGAACACACTCTCAAAGGGCCCTCTGCTCTAAAACATGAAATATCCTTGTAGTTTTTTACTTCTGCACACACAGGACCCAATTTCAAGGCCACTGCAGCAGGCACTGGCTTAGCCTTTGATTTCAGTGGGAACAGGGATGTGCTGGGCTACCACATAAATCGGCTGGGAACTTGTACACTTCAATAATGCTGCATTACGTGATTTCTATGCTTTTCTTCTTTTTACTTAATCTAGTCCTTCTGTTTAAGCGAGTTTAGAGCCAGGCAAAAGCCAGGGTTTTCCTCTTCTTATTTCATCCCACCAGAAATGTCTGTGCTGTGACTCAGCCCAACTGGCTGGCACTGGGGAGATCACAGGGAGGGTGAGGAAAAGCAGAAAGATGGTTCAGTGATGAGGGTATCTGGGAGAAAGCTTTGCAAGCCACTCCAGCCAACATCCTCAGCACTCCGGTGGGGAACAGCAGAAGGTCTTTCATTGGAGTCCAGGAAAAGCAGAGAGCAGATTAGCTCTGCTCTCGAGTACATCCAAAACTGTATTAGCTCGTTAGATATTCAGATAGTAAATTAGGGATCTCCTAATGAAAGACATCAGTGACTCAGAAATAGCTGTTTCGTGGGCGAAGAGCAGAAAATTCAGTGCTCTAAAACACCTCTGCTGGAGCAACAGAGCACTGGGTTCACTAAACCCTGCTTTGAAGATCCATTGCACAAACATCAAACTGTGAGTGTAATCTGGTGCTGCTGCCTAGTGTGGCATTAGCAGGTCTCAGACAGTGCCAGACACAGAGCCCATACGTGCCTACAAGGTACGTGCACGAGACAGAGGCCTGAGGTGCCTCCGAGGAGGAAAAGTGATTCCCAGCATCACCCCCACAAGCTGTGATGGATTCTCACCTGTGCACCTGGCTCCATGTGTCTATTAATAAAATCTTAGTTCAATGAAATGATCGTCAATCCTTCTGCACCCCTAAGAACTTCAGAAATAACCTTACCCAGCACTGTAGCAAGGCCAATGCTGAGGTGAAATGCAGCAGAACAACTTCCAAACTGCAGCTCCAGGGCAGGGGCTGAGTAAAGCTGAAGGACATTATTTGAACTGTACTACAATTACTTGCAATGTTACCTGGCTGCCTGCAAAGGTTAGTAGTTTGCTTTGTCAACAGCCATGGACTTAAAATGGTACCTCATATTGCTATAAATCTACTCCATTTGGAATATCCTCCCTTCTGCCTCCTGAACTAACCAGGCTTACGTATATTTTGCCTTTGAAAAACCAGTTTTCAAAGAGCTTGTGAAGATTTCTCTCCCCTCTTCTGGGACCAGCTATAGGAAAGCCATGCTCCACCTTCAACCAGACACCTGAGGTATAGCCAACCATGTCTTTTTCCCTAACTGGACTGCAGATCTCAGTATCCAGGTTTGGGCCAGGCACAAATTTCCACTTACCTGTCCTTAGCAGAGAGGTTCCCTTTCCCTGGAAAAATCTTGGCCACAAGGATGCATAGAGAAAGCAAGGCCTAAAGATTATTCGTGGGCCAGGCTGAGGAAATGTGAGTGACTCACGTCAAGGCATCTTGTTGAGCTCTTTCACAGCTTGTCTCTGCACTTCTTATCTAGGAAACTGGAAAGAAATGCTCATGGGCTGCCATTGCTGAGTGTGTGTGTGTGTGTGTGTGTGTGTGTGTGTGTGCGTGTGTGTGTGATGATTACACTGGAGGAAGTGTTTAAGAACAGCTCAGCCTTGTGAAAGTAATACCCTAGAACAGCTGCCAAGTCCCAGAGGGGTTATGTCCCTGAGTCAGGCATGACTTCCATCCCTCAGTGTCTCCACAGCTACGCTCATGGATAGGCATTGTCTCTTCCACTCATCGTGGGGTTCTCAACCCTGAAAAGAGGGTTGTGCTGATTGGGGGACTGAGCTCTTGAGAAATTTCCCTGCTTTTTATGCTGCTTTGAAATTTCACCTATGGGAAACACAGGACTGGAAAGACTTCTGAGGCTGTTTATGGTGGGAGGAAGAGAAAAAAGAGGTAGTGGTAGGCTGGATGTGGGAATCACCATCCTGTGGTACCAGTGAGAGGGATCTTTGTACAGGTGTTTGACGTGCTCAGCTCCGGTTTACACTTCTCACATCCCCATCATTCACAAGGCACTGTGTTATTAGATGCACTCCCGATGTTATGTATTAATTTCCCAAGCAGACTCATTCACACACATACAACACATCCACCCACATGCAGCAATGGTTAGACAGACACAAAGCATCCAGCAGCCAATTATTTGGGGTGGGAACAGCTTGCATTAGCTCATGATGAAGCTTCGCCCTAATTCTGCTGAGCTGGAGAGGCTGGAGCTGTGCGTTGCTCTCCTGACTGACTGCGGAGCTCAGAGCAGGGCAGATGATGTCAAGGCAAATCTTTTTTTGTCTGCACTGCAGATTTGGCTGTGTGAATTTACTTGCAAATGAGGCTTTCAGATCCCCTGTTCAAAAGCAGGAGTCCTAGGCCATCCCCACATCTGCCACTGTTAGCCCAAATTCCTGCTTGTGCTGCAAAAGGAGCTGCCTGTGTTTGGAAGGCTTGGGCCCAATTTCCAACCAATATCTACAAACAAGCCAGAGGAATCCACCCCATTTGGGTGATGCATCAGGAGCAGATGAGGGAGGGAGTGCCTGTGCTGCAAAAGGGACAGTGGAGGAGCTCAGGCACAACGGGAATACACAGAGACCCCCAACAGTGGAACCTTCCATGAAGTTTTGCAAAAGCAAGGACCAGAAATCAGTCCAAAATCAGTCAGGGTTTAGCCAAAAGTCACTGCCAAATCTGGAGTTTAAGCATGTCTTCAACCCAGGCATTTGTTCCAATTCCCTGGATGCTCCAACCACAGCATACACAGTATATGGCCCTAACCAAGGCCTGCATGATCCTGATCACAGCTGTGTTTGCACTAAAAGCCAAAAGTCACAACAGATTATCCAAAAGATTCAACAGCCAGCCAGCAGAAGGGGTGTTCCTAAAGTTGCCACGCCATGGAAAGGGACAGACATCTTGCCACCTCCCATGCCAGACCTGTTATTCAAGAGTGTTTACTAAAGTCAGGAGTCACGTATTCCCAAAGAAAGGAGTAGCACATTTTGCAGTACACATGACTAGCGAGGAAAAGATGGAACATTTTCCTTTTAGAGCATCTCCAAACCCCATGCAGGGGTTGCACAATTCTCATTTATAGACATAAAGGGTAAAATTCCTCTTGTCTCCCTCTCCATGCAGGCTTTTTTCCTACCCTTTTCCAGCCTCATTCTAAATGTGCCAGACAATATATCACCATATTCAGAACTGTAGAGCATTGGTAACCACCTTCCCTGTTAAGAAAAAGGAACCAGTGATTCAGGAATCACCTAACAGTGATGGAACAGGGATCCACTAATTTTTGTGGTACTAATAAAAGACGGACAGGAGATAAGAGCAAATCTACAGCAATACACAGAAACTGAGACTCAAGAAGAAATTCTCATGAAACTGCCTTGTAGGTAACTACCACACACCTGCTGACATCTGCTCTGGCATCTGCTGTTACATTAAAATATTTTAGAGTCCTCCAGCATCTTCCAGGCCCTCTGGCAGCATCATTCCACTTTTTCAAAGTTGGAAAAATCAAGGCATGAAGTATCTGTCCAGGATGGCTCACAGGGTCCAGAATAGATGCCTGACTTGCCTTCAAGCTTGTCCTTCTGGCAGTTATACATTGCTTATGATTCAAAGTGCATCTGCAGCCAAATGAGCATGGGAGAATGATACAAATGCTTTGTATGGGCATCAAGGAGAACAGACCATCATCTGTAGTCTAGACTGGTCCTTTTTCCTGCCCTCCCCATAATTCACAGAAAAATAGGGATGAAAAAATACATTCCTCTTGTTATTAATAGAAGTAATAACTTGTACATGCATTAGGACTTTAAAGCAAGGGGGAAAGGTCAAGCATCAAGAATTTGCGCTTAATGAAAGTGGGTTTGCTATTGTTAAAAAAGCTGCACTGAGACAGTCATTATTACCACGTCCCTTATCGTTCAGACTGTTGGGAGAGCTGGTCCAGGACACTGCCTTTGCACTGCCTTGCTCTGCAACTCCTGCTGCTCTGCAGAGAGCCAGGATGTCACTGCACTGCCTCTCTGCACCACCTCCAGCTGGACACAAAGGTGGACAGAGGTGAGGGAACACATGCAGCAGGGCTGGATAATCAGGGGCCTCCCTTCCCGCTTTCCCTGTCCCCCGGTGACACACACACCACACACGTGCTGCTCCTTTGCAGCTGAGCCACTGCCCTGGGTGACAGTGTTAGAGTTGGGATGAGTGAGCACCTTGCCCTGAAATCCTGTGGGAAGGAAAGGACTTATTAAGGTGGAGTCCCTCAGTCTCTGGAATGCAGCTGTTATCTCCCTCCTGAGCTCTGGAGTGCTGATAACTTTGCAAGACATCTCTTTCCCACACCCAGGCAAATCCAAATGCACTTCAGGGTATCTTCCATCCCCCACCGTGCTCAGGTGGAGCTGAGGATCACACTGTAACAGCGGCTCTGACCAGGAGAACCGACTCCCAGCAGAGTTCCTCTGCATCCAGTCCCAGTGGATCTGTTACACAGGGATGGGGAGTTACTCTGTGTACAGCTACTGATTTCCTGGCAGTCACAAGTACCTTGAGCACAACTGTGAAAATCAAAACCCAAGAGTTACAGCTCCTACACTGGAGTCAGCTGGCAACCTGCAGCTCCTCTCCTGCCTCTGAGCTCTGTAACAATGGACGCACAAACACGGACAACCCCTCCACCCGAAGAGGCAGAGATTTAAATCCTTAATTAGCACATTTGGAGGAGTCACCACAAATGAGATTAGCTTCTGCGAATTGCTGGGGAAGCTGCCGTGTCCCTATAATATGGAAGTGGTAGGCCCTCAAACTGACCTTGGAATTCCCCTTTGGATGCTCATCTGCTTTGCTCTCACGGCACTGTCTTCCCCCGCTGCCTGCAGGGTCTCCTTGGGAGATAACAGCCTGGTTTTCCTGCAGCCTGGAGCTAACACCGGGCATGGGGTGACCATATTTGATGTCAGCCACTGTCATACACTGCATGGAATGAATAATTTCAATTTGTAAAGGCACTTCCCAGGTAGCAAACCGTTCAACATGGAAAGGGGGCAGGAAAAGGCTAGCAGCACCTTGTTAGCCCAGTACACATCTGCTCCCACTTCTCTGTTTCTGGAGTCTGAAGTGCTGTTTCTGCTGACAAACCCCAGGTTTAGTGCTGTCAGCACTGCAGAGCTGTGGAGCTGCACAGAGCCAAGCTGTGTTCTCCTCTGCCTCGTGCTTCACCAAAAACCAGCCCGCTCAGTAAGGACACCTGGGCACTCCTTACTGCTTGTCATACCCAGAGCAGCTTTGATGAGGAGCGCGCAGGGTGAACGTGTGGTGCTGCCTGGGCAAGAGACCTTGTCCTGCCCTGTAGGCTGAAAAGTGACTGTTTTTCAACCATCTCACCAAGAAATGCTCTGATAACGTGGGAATGAGCTCTGTATTGCTGCTGGGAGAAGAGGTCAGATAAGTGTTTTGAAAAGGAACTTAAATCAACTCTGTTCACCATAATGACTCTGACTCTTCTGCAACTAAAGCAAGGACCTCTCTTGAAGTTACAGATCCCTATAGACATCCAAAAGGCAATGATGTCACCAGCTGGGTGCTGCCTGGCCTGAAGGATGGTTGTGGATACTGCACCTGCACCAGCAGTCACAGCCATGCATGTGGGACACAGAAACAAGGAACAACAAAGAGGACGCAGGTCTCTCCCCCTGGAAATGAGCCCATGCTTTGTTACAGACCAGGAAAGGGATATAAGAGCATCTGTCAGAGAGTGATTTTCTTAGTTCTTCCTCTTGGCCTCAAGTTCTGGAACTAGTCTCAATCCCTCTGCACACAGGAACAGCCTGGACTGTGTTCAGCCACAGCCCTTGTGGCATAAACACTTAGGGGTGAAATCTCATGCTCTCAGTAGCCACTTCCCTCCAGTCTGGCCTTTCCCTTACACTCAGCAGTGGAAATGGGTTTTTTGAAGTTCTCAAAAGGAGTTGGCACCTTTCTTTTTGAGTGACATTCATCTGTAGGTAAATTGATTTAATAGCTTGTTAGAGTGCCAATTAGAACCAACAATAACTCAATTGACCTATAACTGCCTTGGCACCAACACAGCTTTCAAAAATAAGAGAAAGGAAGAAATCTCTGCTCTGGCAGAGATGAGAGCTCAGATAGTTGGTTTCAAGAGCAAACTGAGGGATTCATGGGCTTGCTAATGAGATGCTCATAACACATCAGAAACAAAGACAAATTTCAATGGTTTCAAGCTAAAATGACACTATGTTATCTCCAGACAAAGATCACTCTTTTATCTGTATAATAAATGGATTTCAGTGCAGCAGCAGTGACTCTACAGCAGAAAAAACCTCAGTGCCACAGAAGGCAGTAGCATAGTTACCTAACCAGAATAACAGTATTGAAAACCCAAGTGTACCTCCTTATAATAGTACTGAGAAATCCTACACCGACTCCACGTCTATCTACTAATACACATCTTCAGAAAGCACATTCTTCCCTCAAACATAATCTGCTTCATACTAATGCAGTGGAGATTGTGCTTCTATACAAATTCATCATTTTAAATGCTTAGCTCCAAGGACTGAGGTATTTCAAGTTTAAAAAATAGAAAACCAGAAGATGTTAGTAGAGCTTGTCTAAACATCAGCAGTGTCCAAGGATAGAACGAAGGATAATGTGGAAGGGTTTTAAATTGCAAGGCAAAAGGATCCATTCTTAAATCAGGAAGGGGACTAAGAAAATTGAGATGTTTAAGGAGTTGGAAGAACAAGAGCAACTAAGAATGTACAGAAGGAGAGGGAACTAATTTGGAGAGACCCACCTAGAGAAAAACACGAAGGATAAGGATGGAGACTGGAACTGGATTGAGTAAAGAGCCAAGTCAACACACTGCAACTGGAACATTGCAAGGAGTGAGGGGAGATACCAAAAACTAAGAGGAAATCTTAGTGATCAGATGATAAGCTGGATATTGGGATCTAGGACTGGCTGGACAAGAGACCTACCATGAGAGGCATCAAAAATGGAGCCGGGATGGGTGGGACAAGAAACACAACCTTGAAGTGAGGGATGGGGAAAACAACAGGTTGGAGAGAGTGAGGCTAAAGGTGGAAAGCAGAAAACAAGCAGAGTCTGTAATAGGCAGAGTGTGTTTCCCTTTGAATTCTGGAGAATAACCCAGGAATTGGGTGCACCACCATTCCCTTGCTGTAAGTCCCTGCTAAGGCCACTGCTTAATTCAGAGCAGAGGGCAGTGCAGCACAGCCTTGGAACAATCCACACCTGCCAATGAATCCAGAGATATTATTACGCAGAGGACAGGGATTGATTTTGGTTCTTAAAACCTTAACAACTGTACAAGACACTGTATTAAAAATTAGACTGCAAAGTCAAAGTGGAACAGCAGAAGGGAGGTTGGCTGTATGTAGGTGTTATGCTACAGCTGTTCATGGTTCAAACCAGTTCTTCCCAGAGAGTTCATGCTTCCTTCAAGATGGGAGGAAGGGCTTGAGGCAGACGTGTGCAGGGAAGACATTTTCTGCAAGAGCCCATTTCTTGCACAATCTGGCAGATTTGCAACAGAAGAGATAAGGAACAAGATGTGAGGGCCAGGGCAAGTGAATGGTGCCCCGGAGACTCCCTGTCTGCCAAAACCTTCCTGCAGAGGTGTTAGAGCACCCAATTCAAAACTAGAATTAGAATAATATTCTCAGATTCTGATTAAAGAGAACATGATGTCATTGTTTACAGCAATGGTTATTTTCTTGCTATAACAACAGACAAACTAACCACTCCAGAGGCTTGGGAAGAGGGTGGGTGGGATCAGCATGGCTGTTTCCCAGTCTGGCTGCTCCCCAAGCCACGCTAAGACAGTCCAAACCACACTGTCCCCATCCTCTTAAAGCACCCATTACTCTTAGAGCAGGTGGTCATTAGCCTGGTGCCCTTGTCTTCTGGGTTGCAGGGATGGCTGATTCCCTACATTGCACCCCTGGGCAGAGCTCTGAACAAACAGGATGCTGTGCAAGGCCTCCTGCTCTGCAAAACTACACCAGTTCATGGACGTTTTTGACCTCAGTCTCTATGAGTCTCTGCCACCCCACTATAAGCTGGGGATGACAGTACCGGTTTCTTAGCCAAGGTGTCACAAAACAAATTGAAAATTTACTAGTGTTATAGTTGGATATTTTATAAGTATAAAACAAAAAAACAAAACTAGCAAAAACAAACAAACAAAAATTAAAATTAGTTTGGTTTTTTTTCCTCAGAATAGGATCTGAGTAAGATATAATAAATAAGGTATGTTATTTTACAAGGGGAGATGGAGAAAATGTTTAATAGCTTTTCCCAAGGGAACCATCCCTGAGTGCACTGAGGGAGCCATGGGCTTCTCTGGAAGAGATAATGTCTACATCTATTGGTAGAGACTGATATGAAGAGCCTGAATTGAGTTTATGGAGAAAATCTTAATCACAGCCCTTTGTTAAATCTTAACGCTTGCTTTAGTATTTATTTATGTTACTTTATCTCATTTCTGCATGCAAAATACCACAATATTATATTATAGTCTTAAAATATATCATGGCGATACACTGAGGTGTTTCTGAGGCCTTCCTGTTTTCAAGCTTGACTCTGAACTTGGCTCTGAACTTGGCTCTGAGTGCAAACTATATTCCTACATGGATTGTCTAGTGTGGGATTATGTACCTTCCATCTCCTGACATGTCATCTGGGGCATGAAGCACTGATGATTTGCCCATGGATATGGTAAGTATGGCTGCAGCAGTTTGATTCCCTCAGTCCATGGTCACACAAATACGTTTCTTCTCCTGCAACCTGATTCAAAGTCCACTGAAGACAACAGAAACCTAACCCATGCTCTTCAGCAGGATTTGGATTATCCTTCATATTATTCCTGCCTGCATCCCCTTGTTCTGCTCCAGAAAACTGCCCTGGGAATTTGCAGGAAAGTTCTCTGCAGCAAAAAGGCAGCAGGATCTGACTTCCCTCTCAGCTCGCAGTGTCCTCATGTTATTCTGAGGCAACACACCACCAGCATGGGGGGGAAGGGAAGGGAAGAGAGCCCCTCCAAACCTCGGCCTGTTAGCACTTCCCATTGGATTCCAACAACAGGCTACTAATACAAGTGCTCCCTGACCTTTCCCTCCGTGCAGAGCTTTCCCTGACCCAGAATTTCCATGTGCTGTACATTTGGCTCACACAATGGGTACTTTCATTGCTATGAGCAGAGGACAAGTCATGGGATCAGAGTCTGCCATTGTGGGCAGCCCCTGAGTGTGGGCAGGAATGAAGCGAGGCTGGCACAAGGAGCAGCATTTTGGGTAGAAGATAGAGAAAAGGGCACTACTGTCTGAGAGCAGGGAGCAACACCCACCTCAGGGAGCTGCCAAAGTCAGTGAGCACTGCTGGACACTCCACAAATTGTTTACCCTTCTAACAAAACAGGGAAAAGCTTCCCAGTGAAAACAGTCTCCACAGACAGAGCAGCACTTCAAGAGGTGCTGGAAATTAGGTCTGCTCAAGAGAGTGGGAAAGGTAACCACACATCTTTCCCATTTTTGCTCTATCCCATCAATGCTACTAGCTTCAGATCCCACTGATTCCCTCAAAGAAGGCAAGCTGAATGACACTGCAGCATGATGGAAAGCAAATGATTTTGTTCTTTCCCCTACCTTGCACCTGAGCATCTATTTTTTTGGTGCCACAGCAATCTCTTCAGGGTCCCAGCAGCCAGGGAGCCATGGCAGAGGAAGCAAATGAAATAAAGAATCTATTTGCAGAAAAGTATTACAAGTAAGGGAGAACAGTGAAGACAAAAATTCTAAAATCTGTAGTTGTGTCTGTTTTGTGTTGTTTTCAAAGAGACAGCAGCTTCTCTTCTCTGTGAAGAAGTTAATAGATTACTGGGCAGTGAATAATGTGCAGTTCTATTTACATCCACTGTTTGGACTATTTTGGTCCCTCAGATAGTGTATCTGTTCTCAGGTCTTTCTAAAAGCAGCATGCTACACTTTTCTTGCAAGCAATTCTGGGCAGCAGCTACAACCCATATGCTTCAGTCAGCTACAAACTAGACAGATCATTGTTTGTCTGGAATTTTTTTATTAAACCAATTGTAGTGGATCAATGCTTCCTCTAAGCAGTAAATTACAATTCTATCTAGCCAGTGAAAAAGCTTTCAAAGTCACAGATAAATGTTGATCTAGGAAATACAGTTTGGCTCTGCACCGATGTGCGACCAACCACAGATGCAAACAAACTCCAGCTGCCAGCACATACATCTGCACCTCAGCAGAGAAGCCAGTGTTCTGATTTTCATTAGAAATTACTAAGACACCTTTCAAGTGCTTCTAGAACCAGTCCACTGCATTAGTCAGGAGTACTCAGGGGCACTGAGCTTAGTTTTTATAAAGGTCATTTGATGTCTTTCCCCCTCACAATGGACTAAAAGCAGAGATCAACAGAGCCTGAATCTATATTAATCTGCTTTACTCTTGGAGGGTCATAGATTTGCCACTGGAATTAGCCATATTAGATGCTAAAATGATAATTTAATGAGACAATGATGAAAGCCTCTGTTCTATTCTAAATTGGGAGCTCTTCTTGCATAGCGCAAAGGAGAAGCAACTCCACGAAGTCAGAGAATTACACCAATGTCATTTCGCAGCAGTGAATTGGGCTGGAGTGTTCCATGCAAAACTTCCCATCTCAAGCTGTACTGAGACAGGAGTCACAAGGTCTGGAGCTCCACCAAAACGCCTGGAGATGTACCTCACTCTCGGAGGGGAAACTGGTTTCTCCAAAAAGATAGAAAGTGAGCTTGGAGTCTAAATATTTATTGACTTGAAATGGGTACCCCAAACGCTGCTGCACAGCTTTGATGACAGCAAAGTGCAGGATAAAGAAGCTTTATGCTTCCAAGATCCTACTGCTCGGGAATCTGCACCCATCTATAGCACGAAGCAATCAGGCATTGCACTGCGTAATTCCCAAGGCACAAAACACACTCCTCTGGGTCAAGGATATTGCAAATATTTTGGTAATATGTGCTCTTTGGTGCAGTCTGCTGCATTCCAGAGGTCAAAAAATGTTATTTGTATTCATGTGAGTTGTTTCCAAGACAGATGCTTTAGTAGTGGCAAAGAAGGAATATAAAGCTCAAACAGAATCTGGAGGGCTCCCACTCCTCTCCTTCAAGGCAGCCATTGTTCACAGGTCATTTTCTGTGGAAGCCCATGCCTTTTCTCTAAGCAGCATCCATATTCAAACACACATGCTGCAAGTGACCCAGAGACAGGGGCGAACAAAATCCCCCCAAAAATATCCCTAGTGACCAGACAGTGGTGCCTCCAGCTCCTCCTGGCCTCGTGTACCGTCAGTCGCACTGCCCCACTCGAGGCTGGCAGGTGACAGCAGGGACACAGACTGAGCTCCCACACCACTTCAGAAGAAACACATGGCAGGCAGATATCAGCCCACCTGGAATCTGTCCTCGAGCAGGTCTTGCCCTAGGGCACAGATATCCACCTCACTGTGCCTCCTCTGCACAGATTCTCAGCTATGCCAGGGCAGGATTATGTTCTAATACCAAGAGTCATCCATGCATTCTAGAGATCTGCATGCACAGAACAGCTCAGTGCTCAGTGGGATCATCAGGCTGGGGGGAGTCAGAGCCTGTCAGCATACTTCATTCCTTTGTACAAGGTTAGGAGTGGTCAAGTGCCTCAGAAATAAAAACTGATCTCATCATTTTAAGGAATAAGCACTGGTTTAGTAGGAACCTTAAAAACCCAAACTCTTAGGACCATCTCACCTTGGGCAAGGTGGCTATCTCAGCTACTGCTACTGAAGTTTGCCAGGCTGGTTCTATGCTGAAACAGTTATAAAGATGGAAGGGAATAAACCCACTATACAGAGACACAAAGATATGCAAACTGAATGCTGCTTTTGCATAAATCCAAATACAATCCAGAGACTAAACCCAAAATTCCTTGAGGGTGTGACACACAGAGAAGACCTTGCAAGAACAACCCAAGAAAGCACAGTGCTTAGTTTTTAACTCCAGACTCATGGCAAATAATGTAAAGACCTATAGCCAAGAGTATGAAATAGGTTTTGCTCTTTTCAAAGCTGATCACTCCCCCATTTCAGTGTTTGTGAGCTGTTACTCGATCAGTCACAACTGGGAGGCAATTTTATAGTCTTTGCAGTCTGGGATTGGGTAGGATTGTGCTTGCAAGGACTATGTATCATGCTGTAGCTCTGGAAACCCTCAAAAGCTCACTCAGCTGTGTGCTTGGGACACTTGAATGCACTGAATTTAAATGACAGTGCAGTCTTCCAACTCACATAGCCTTCTAATAACATTTGTTAATCCAAGCAAATATCAAGGAATCTGGCCAGTGCCAGTGCTGAATCTGCTCGGCGCCAGTGCTGAATCTGCTCAGCGTGTGGGCTACTTGCTAAATCCCTAATAGGTAGTGTCACTGCTCTTTGGGCACCCAAGTCCAACCTGGAACTCTTTCCTCCAATTACCTTGCTAACTGTATTTTAGGGAGTATTGCAAGGTTTCTTCAAGAGTCCAAGAATTCAATAAAATCATGTAGTCTGACAGGTATGTTTGAAAAATGTTCTTCTACTGTGTGCTTTTAAATGTGAGATGTAAGCCTGTTGTAATTAAAGTTGAAGCAATTGAGTGCACTAAGTAATTAATTATTGATTGCAGTACTTTACATACATATTGCAGAGGACAATTCACCTGTGCAGTAGACAATAATTTGCTCAAAAATACCAAAACACAACCCCTCTGCTATGCAGAACTATACAAAAACTGGCTCTAGGGTTTACAAGTTAATTTCCTTATCAACCTCCATAGAAATGTTGCTGTGGAGGCAAGATATGACTTTCATACAGACAGTGTTAACTATTCTCTATCCACGTTAATTTTGGAAATAAGGATGTACAAATGCGAAGGAGAGGACCTTTCTGTCTAACACTCTGAAGGTGTTAAGTTCCTTCTCAATGAATTCTGCCATCCCCTGCACATACTAA
Source organism: Scytalopus superciliaris (assembly GCA_013400415.1). Lineage (NCBI taxonomy): Eukaryota > Metazoa > Chordata > Aves > Passeriformes > Rhinocryptidae > Scytalopus > Scytalopus superciliaris. Next base: position 1,057,306 of record VXBX01009908.1, read on the forward strand.
TTCCTGACAAGCCATGCTGCAGTAAGACACTGTAAGGAGCAGCAACAGTAGCAACATCCTTCACTAACTCTTGGGGAAGGAGAATGGAGAGAAGACTTTGAGGTGTGAAAATGGGAAGCATTAGTCAGTTAAAGCACACATTCTGAACTGGGGATGTAGGACTGGTTAAGCAGCAGACACCACGTTTTTAGACTAGAGTTGTGCATCAGGTGGGAACAATTTTCCCCATTTACACTAAACTTAAGGAGAGCCTTTCCCTTATAGTAAACCAAAGCAAGAGACATTTGTTGGTTTAAAAACACAACTGAAAATTAGTAATAGTGTAGGGACACTAAAATTAAGGTTAAATGTAAATGAAACCTGCATACTCTGAGTGGAGCAGATCTTGGATGTGTCCTCCAGCTCCCCTAACTAGGAGATGAACAAGGAAAGTTCTGTCAGGGTGGGTGCACAGTACAGGAGGTGGTGTGGGAAGGGGCAGGCCAGCTGGTTTGGAGTGGGTCAGGAAAGGGGGGATTGTACCTGAAGTCGCTGTAGGGATGGATGATCCAGAACCCGGCAGACTTAACCCTCTCCTGCTCCCTCTCCACGGCCTTCTGGCTGCCAAACATCCTCAAGGAGAATTTGTTGACCCCCGGCTGGAGCATGGCCCCGAACTGCCTCTGCATGAAACCGGCTTGGCCCAGCCTCTGCTCCTCATCTGGGGTGATCTGGTCGCACCCTCCACCTCCTTCCACTTTGATGGAAGTGCTGGAGCAGGCCCGGGGGGGCTGCTGGGGCTCCGGGGGGGATGCGGGCGGTGGGGGCGCCGGCAGCCCCTGCTCCAGCTCCCCACTGCCGGGGGGGCTCTTGTCCTCGCTGGGGGAGGCCGGCTCCCCTTCCCCGCCGATCAGCCTCTTCTCCTCGGCTGCGTCGTGGAGGTGCCTGCTGGTCAGCGAGGACAGGCTCCCTTTGAAGCGGCGGCAGTCCCCGTTGGTGCTGGTCTTGGCGCCCTTGCTGCCGGCCTCCGTCTCCAGGAGGCCAGGGTCGCCCCCTCTGCCGGGGTCCCCCCCGAGGGCCCGGGTGCTCCCAGCAGAGGGCGAAGGCAGTGGCTTCAGCCTGATGCTTTTCCTCCGGGTGTCCTTGTCGCTGTCATCCTCCTCGTCCATGATCGACGCCTTGGGTCCGATCTGCTGGGGCAGGCTGTAGAGCCTCTTGCGCATGGAGGGGGGCAGCTTGTCCATGGCCGATGCTGCTACTGCTGCTGCTGCTCAGTGGGAGGGAGAGAGCCCCGCTCTGCCCAAGGAGGAGAACCGGCACTGCCCCCAGGCCCCTGCCCCCAGCTCAAGGGGCAAAGGGGACCAGAGACTGGCGTGTCATCTCCTTACCAGGCTGTGGCATCCACAGGCTCTGCATCAAAACACAGCCTCTGCATCCAGAAGGGAAGGGAAGGGAAGGAAAAAAAAATAAAAAAGAGAGAAGGCAAAAAAATCCCCCCCCTTCTCCTCCGTTGTCCCGATTTGGCTACTTGCTGCTCGTCTCCCCTTGGTGAGTGTTACTGCAATCCCTGTCTGCTCAGATCCTGAGCACTGGGCAAGAAGTCTACAGGAGAGCCACACACTCCTGGCTGGAAAGCGAGGGAGGGCGGCAGCGGCAGCAGCAGCCGCCTTGCCATGTTGGCTTCGAGATGCAAATGTGCCGTGTCTCCCGGCGGGCAGACATCATCCGGAAAGCGAAGCTCAAGCCCGGGTGCCTCAAACTCCTCAACCTGCCGGCCAATAACACAATGAACTGCAACCTGCAGCGGCCACTGCTTGCTTACATCACTGTCATCACTTATTCCTCATGCAGCCCCTGCTCCTGGGAATATTCATGAAGCGATCCCATTCTATTGGGTTGCCATAGGAGCGACTACTGCACACAGGCTCTGCCTACCTGAGACAGCACCCGGGCTTCTTAAAGGGGCAACGCCCGGCAGCGGCGGAGCTGCCGCCGCCGCTCCTGCGGGCACCGGGCGCTGCGGAGCCGCGGGGCCGACCAGCCAAGGCTGCGGGCCAGCCGGGGCTTATCAGCCACAAGCACCGGGCCGCCGCGAATTTAAAAATAGCAGCATCGTAAACATGAACAAAATAAACAGGAGCGAGAATATTCCTTTCCTCTTAGATGCGGGCGATGCCTGCTCCTCCTGGAGGTGTGGCTGGTGGGGGGCAGGTTTGCTTGTGTAGGCACGGGGGGTTTTGTGGGAAGGGGCGAATACAAATCTAAAGGGAAAACAGCGGTTCACCTTGAAAATCTGACTTGCATGCAAAGCAGGGGCTCGGAGAGTGCCTGTCTTGCCTAGCAGAAGTTTGCCTGCTGGGAACACGCTGCATTCGCACGCGTCCGCAGAGTCCCGAAGGGTTGGAGGGCTTCTTTTCCCTTGGCTGCCTCGCTCCCCGTTAGCCATGCAAACCGGGACTATTCCTCTCCTGCGGGGCTGGATCTGTAAAAGTCATTAAAAAAAATAAAAATAAAAATAAAAGCAAGCCGCATCTGCGAGAGCTCCCCCGCTGGATCGAGGGAGGCTGGGCTGGGCTGGGCTGGGCTGGGCTGGCGGAGTCAGTGGGATGCGTGGGCTCTCCCTGCGACGCGGGGAAACCCACTTCCCAGTGGGCACCTGAGTCAGCACTTTCTGCGGCTCACCCGCGACCGGCGCCTCTCCAGGGGATCGTCCTGGGGAAAAAACAGCTCTGCATGGGAATCCTCCTGCCTTCACTGCTGGCCACAATGCACCTCATGTAACAGAGGCCAAAGCAGCTAAAATCAGGCATTTCCCTTTTGGTATTTGAGAGAGGGGTTTTGCAGAAAAGGAGGAAAAAAGGTAGCAATCACCCGTGCCTGTGCTTATTTGGGAATGGCTGCTTATCCTGTTATGTTTAAGACTGATAAACTAGTTCAAATTATTTCCTAATGCCAAGCCTTTGAAACCAGTGGAGTTAAATAATAAATCTCTTTGGCCATATGAGAGACTTTTGTATATATCTTTGCATAGATTCAGTATGTGAGGCTTTCTAGAATATTTGTTGTTTCAGACATTGAAGATGCTACCTGCTAGGAAAAGGCAGGGAGGGTGAACCCAGGCAAGTAATGCCTGCTGCAAGCGGGGAGGAAATCCTCACCCACCTCTGCACTTCTGCTTTCCTGAGCAAATATTCATCTTTTCCCTCCCAATAGGTAACTCTGCCATTTGAAGCAGCAGGATGTTCCTTTACATCAAGGAAATGCCATGATCAGCAGCGACTTCACCGTACACACAGACAGCACATGCTTCCTCATCTTTGTTTGCCTGCTCTCTCCTGAATCTTTTCCTGATGTGTTCACCTGCTCCTCTTCTCCTCCCACCTCCCGGCACAACCCAGACTGGCTGTGACTCATTTTAAATACTCTACAGTGCAGCTACCCAGCACAAACATTATTTAATACTATTATTTTATTCCCAATTTCTGATAGAACAAGCTTTTGTGGGGAAATAAATCTCAATTTTCAAATGTTCCTGTAGATCAGATGATGTGAACTAGGCCAGTGAGAGCACTAAAGGTCTTTTCCCTCTTCTTGTTCCCTCCTCCAGGCACTAGGGATGCTGAGGGATAAGCACTTCTGTGCCTCAGCTGCAATCAACTGCCTTCCAAAAGGATGTGTTTTGATTAATGAGGTGCACAGCATCTGAAACTGATGCAGCTTCTTGAACAGAGTCCCTGATGTTCCCAGAGAATGACAGAGCAGTAAAGGACATGCTCAAGGAATCGAGCTGTTTGTTCTCTTTCAGCTATAGGTATTCGAGCACTTGGAGAATACCCACACTCTATTCCCTGGCCTTCCTGGGGATGTTCTCAGAGTGCTGCCTTATGTGGTGACACAAATCAGATCCTTTTACAGAGAACACAACAGCAGCAGAATCCTCCTGCATCACTCCTGCAGCAGGAAGGAAATGCTCAGGTGCACAGACTGAGTCAGGGCCTGGCACTGAGCTACACCATTCCAGAAGCACCCAGAGATCCCTGTGCCTGGAATTCTGGCTGGCACTTTGCAGCCACCACTGTGCAGGCTATTTACCACACTTCTGATTCCTCAGACCACAGGTACCTTTACGTCTCTCTACAAGGCATTAAGCTTCATGGAATCACCCACAGTGCTCAATCGAAAAGGTACATTCTTGTGTACCTCTGTCTCCAAGTTTGGGTTCCCAAACACTTCTAGAAACTTATTAGAATTAGAGGTACCAAACTTAGGGGAGTTTTTCAAGTCCTTAAAACGTAATGACAATCTTGTGTCCAGAGAACTTCAAAGTAATGATATTTTATTTGAGAGCCTTCCAAGAACTAAGTGCAGGGAAATGGGAATTATCCTTGTCTAATGCTATGAAACCACTATCATGGACACAATTTATTGCCAGCATTATGGCAGTGCTTTCCATGTCAGCAAATGCACCTTTATAGACATATTTTTAGAATAGTTCAGAAAAGTTAGGGCTGCTGGAGGACTAAGTCTTGCCTGTCCCTGGCTGCACAGTACATTCAAAAGGGTACGGAGAAGTCACCTGTTAGGAAAAGGCAGAACTGTTTTTGAGGGAAGTTATCTCCTTTTAAACAATATTTTTAAGATTCTGCTCCAAGACTTGGCATAGATACAAAGGGAATGGATTTAGTAGGGAGAATGCAGGTGAAGCAGCCAAAGATTTGCTTGTTTCTGAAGGAATTTTGCCAGCTCAGATATATATATTCCATATATATATTCCACATATATATATATATATATACATGGTGCTATTTTAATAAAAAGCCAGTGCTGCAATGCAAATGTGAAAAATTATATTCCACATGAGCTCAGCACTTCAGAAGAATAAACTGAGAACCATAAAAACTGATATCCTGTAGCTCAAGGTACAGAAAGCAGTGGTGCAAGCTGGCCTTTTAGGATCACCTTTGCTTGAGTAAGAGTTTCAGCCATCACCCCTGAACCTCTGGATTCTCAGATGAAAAAGGAGTCAATGAACATGTGGTGTAGCTTGGAAGGATGGGAGCAAGTTCTTTCAAAGCTGCCTATTGTTCTTAGGAGGCAGCAAGTAACTCATAATTGGCATTTGAAACTCATGAAATATTCAACACTACAAAACAGGGAAATTCTACCTTGGAGTTTTCATGGTAAAGTCTGCATTCACTGCCTCTGCAGCTTATATCATACCTATAAGAAAATGAAGAAATAATAATGATAAATACACAAATCCTATCTCCCCCTCAGCCCTATTAATTACCCAAGTGTGCTGTCACACTGTACTCATTGAAATTCAGCCAGGGCTTTCTTACTGCTCTGTGGTGTTCCTTATAGAAGCTGTAAAGCGGGGGACTGAACTGCTGGAACATATGCTGAGGTCTATTTAAGGCACAGCCAAGAGGGCATCTGGATCAAAGAAAGAGCTGAGCAATAGCAACCAGCCCACAGGGCAGGGGGACAGAGAAGGGTCCACAGAGCTGGATGTCAGGATGGTAGGAAAAAGGTCCAGCTTTGCTGCACAAAAATTGCTTTGGGTTTTGAGAAAGAATGATTCAAAGTCCATCAGTGAGAACAGAGAGACACTGAGCAGATCCCTGACAACAACGGGCTGTGGAGCCTGGCAAGGGAGGCAGCAGCAAGAGAGGAGATACACAACAGGACAGAAAAGCTTCTATTAGGAAGTGCTTGGAAAGCAATATTCATTCCAACTTCCAGTGGTAAACAAATCTGGAGCAATCCCACTCTCTGAACTCTTATAACCAAGATCAAAATATGAGCACTTGTGTAGGCTATAAGGGGGTTGCTGAGAATGTGCTTACAGATAAAAACCAGCTTTGTCACTGGACTGCAAAAAGGAAATGTTATCCAAAGAATCAGCTGTGTTGGTGTCTATGGAAAAAAGTCACAGACTCTGCGGAAAATAACCCCCTGAGATTTTCAGGATGTTTAGATGTTTTGCAAAAGCTGGTAATCCTTGCTGGAACAAGCAGCTGAAAATCCTAGCTAGGAACAGATTGATTAGAATGAGCATCTTGCCACCTGACCTTTAATATTCCCCTTGGAGAATAGAAACCTTCATAGAGATAGAAAAACAGAGACAGGTAACCACGTGTGGAGCTCTGAAGAAGAGAAATTACACAGCTCAGAGAAGCTGCTGAGATTAGAGAAACTATGATTTAGTCACAATTACTTGTAGTTCACAAGGTTACTTGCATTTTTACATTATGGTCTAAACTCTACCAATGAATTCTCCAATATTCACACTGAAATGCTCATATCAAGCTTCCATCTTGGACTTCAATAAAATTTGCCTTCCAAATGTATGGTCCATCAGATTTCCATTTAAAAAACAAGCACTGGCTTATTTTTTGACTCTGATCTGGAATTACTCAGGATAGGATTCAGACAGCATGGGGAGGTTTGCTCAGTGTGGATCAGCTCAGTGACTATCAAACGAGTCCTTCTCAAAATAGCACCTTTCACCAATGTTTAATGAGCTGCAGCCTCACACAGAATAATGGATCCCTCTCCTGAGCCTGTCCCACTGATGTATCTCTTGTCTACATCAACTGTACTATTTTGGATTATCATGCAGTGCTGGATTTGTTGGGAAATGTGCCACTGTCTCCCATAACAGTAATGGCAGCCTCCAACTTTGGGAAGTCCAGACTCTGCTCTTAGCGAACTGCATTCTGCCAGGGCTGACTTTAACCCTCTCTCAGAAGAAGTTAATCAAACAAATCCAACATCATGTTTCCAAAACCAAAGTTTCCAGCCATACCACCTGTCAGGCACTTTACAGCTGTGATTTAAGAACTCATAATTGTCATGGATGTATCTTAGCAATGCCTCCCTCTCTCCAATTGCTGAAGACAGGCAGAAGACTGAAAAATTTGAAATAAGATACTAATTAGAAACAAGATGCTCTGTGAGCAAAATGGCTGTGGAAGAAATGTCCCATAGATTTATGCCTTGTGACCAGTCTCCCATGTCTGATGTGCAGGGTTCAACATAAACCCCTCTCCATAATTCACAGTTGTACTGTCATGGTCTAGTCATTTATTGATGCCAGTGCTGTGGGCTGCAACAGCTTGGAACACAAGACCCTCAGAGATCCCTTCCAACCTAAATTACCATTTAATTCTATGATTCTATGTCTCAAGTGGAATTCTCTCTTTACTCCAGCCACCTACTTCCTATGTAGGAAGATATTATCTTTGAGACAAAATCCCTCTGTCAGATTTGTTTCCAACCATCAAACAGGTTGAAATATTAGTAAGAGGGAGCTGACGGACTGATAGGTACCAAGCATGACTTGGTAAGTTTCACCTCCTCAGGCGGGCAGCTAGAAGGCGTGTCATGATTTTGGAGAACAAACTCAGGCATTTCCATGCTGATTCACAATTTCTGAACTCCTGAGAACAGCCAAATTGCACACCCAAGCTTAGTCAGCATGTCTAAACCATATGGCAGTAGAAGAGCTCCAAGCAGAAGATCCCAGTTGATCACTGCCCCTTACAGACACAGGGATGTTTCAGGCAGTTATCCCTCCCACTCGGTGACTGAAATGGAGTAGAACTTCACTGCCAATGAAAACAAGGCCAAAGGCAAGGCAGATGCAGTATTTCTGCCTGCATTTCATTCTTACTGGCATAAGTAAAACCTCTACAAACAACCAAACAGGTTAGGTCAGTCTGAATCCTCAAGACATTCCCATTATCCTGGAGGGAAAAGAGTGATTTGTGCCACTGCCATATCTGTGGCTCAGCAGCAGAGCCAGCAATGTAGGTAAGTATGGGAAAGGGAAAAGGCTTCACTTGATAAGGCTACAAATAATTCTGATATTAAAATAAAGGCCTCCTCTGTCTGGGCTTTGCTTTCAGAAACCAGCCCTTCAGTGGTACTGACTGTAGCCCACTCAGCACCAGGAAGGTCTTGTTATCCTAAATCTGGAGGTTATCCCCTTGAGTTTGCATCTGCCTATGTCTACACATGCACATTTGTGCTTGTGCTGACCAAGCTTTTGCCTCAATTCTGGTTCAAAAATGCACCCCAAGTCCAATCTGGGCTTCTGTCTGTCATTTGTTACTTTTGTTTAATTATAGGTGGTACTGAAAAGTCTAGAAAATCCTGCTGATACCAAAGCCCAGCAGAGAAACACAACATGGCAGCAGAGTAACAACTTCATGGACTTCAAATGCCAGCTCAGTGATGTTTCCTTTCTGCTTGTTGAGGTTTAGAGAGAGCTTTGTTGAGGGGAGCCAGGGCAGGGAAGACAGAGAAGAGTGGATACAAAGCAGAAGAGCAGAGCAGAGTTCCATAAAAAGATAAACTGTGCTATTTCCCCCCCCTCTTTTTAAGTGGTATTTTAGGAACCAAGTGGCTACTAATAAAGTGAGATTTGGACTTCCTAATCAAAGGAAGTGCAAGCACTGCACACTTGACAAAGACTAAACACCCAGTAAACCCAGAGGGGTGGAGGCAGAAGGTTCACTCCATGTTTTACCTGTGCTTGCCCTTCCCTAGATGCCCCTTGCCAGCCACATTCACACTGTGCTAATTAATATCTATCCTGCAGGCCTCTCCCTAGTTCTCAGGCATACAGGCCAAGGGCTAGCTCAGATTTCTTCTTTGCCAGTGCCTCAGGAGCTGGCCCTGATTAAACCATGGCAAGTGCTGGATGAGCAGCAGGGAGTGCCCAGCCCTGCTCACCTGCAGTGCCTCTGGGCCCAGCCAGGGACTCCCCATGATTGATTTTACCAGCCTGTGCTTTCATTTGTTTTCAACGCTCTGCTGACCTTTGTGTAAGGGTTTAAACAAAGCTTTGCAGACTCCTGAGGCCATTGCCTTGATGATATCAGTCCATCACTTTATAACTGTGTCCCCCTGGATGGTAGCCTTGTGTGTGTGTGTGTTTTTGTGAGGGGAGGGATCCCACTCACTTGGCTCTTCTATGAATACCGAAGCTTTTTTTTGTGAAATCAACAAGAAACTGCATCTGATGTTACTGCTCTGGGCTGCTCAGTGCAAGGGCAGGACAATGCACAGCAGTTCTGGATGCTGCTTCCTGGACTCCGTCTCCCCTTTTACACAGTGCCCTTTCCCATGTGGATTGTAGAAACATTCCTGGGAGCAGGACAGAAGACAGGCCTTCCTGATTTTCCACTGAACCATTAGCTGACAGAATCATATTCCCTCCTGTGCTCTCCTACTGCCTGATGGTATCTTAAATCTTCTGTTCAATGGAGCAACTTCACAAAGATGCTTCCTGTGGGACACCAGGGAAACAGGAAAATGGCATTTGCTGCACCAGCTGCAATTTAGAAGAATGAAAATGGTTCTGTTTCTTTTAAAAAAAAAAAAAAAGCTTAAATCTTTCTGACAGGGTTCTAGATGATGTGACAGTATATGTAGCCCCACACATGGTTGATCTGTGGTAAGATGATGTGGGAAAGCAATTTGTGGCTACTTGATTTTGGCAGCATTTCCCTCATGGCTGGGCTGCTTCCTGCTCGGCACACCGGCTGCCTGTGGGCCCTGGAGAGCTGGTCCAGTGTCCCACTCTGGCCTTGGCCAGGCCCCCAGGAGCTACACGCTGCAAAATGCCTTGGAGCACTTCTGTCCTTCACTGGGACCGGCACAAAATCTTGCCTGAGGTGACAGAGCCCATCTGCCCCTTCAGCTTCCCGGGTTATCCATGTTCTGATGTTGTCTGGCAGGACGAGTTTATTTCTGCTTGCTGCTTCTGTTCATGGCTGCTGTAAAACCCCTGTGTACATCCAGAGAGAGAAAATAGCTTAGTAAAGCACACCTAGACACTGCCATCACTTCCTGCTGCTCCCACGGAGAGATGTCAGGCTGAAGAGCACTTCGGAGCTGGTGACATCTCAGTGCACACTCAACCCCAGAGGAAGCACTTAAGGTTAAACAACAACAACCACCACTTTTCCCCTTCTGAGCAACTTCATGTCACAGCAGACACTTGGTAAGCTGCTGTTCAGAGTCTGCTCGAAGAAAAATTGTGTATGTTATGAGCCACTTCTGTGCTTGTTAATTCTTTGTGTCTCACCATTCTGCAAAACCCTTCACAAATCCCTGTTTCAGTGGAGCAACAAACTTCTACTTCCTTGGATTTGCAGGCTTCACTTAACAGGATTAGGTGACAGGATTTATTTAGAAATGTGTGGTGATAAAAATACCCAGTTCATGAGTAATGGGGAGGAAAAGCTCACAATTTTGTTGTTGCTTTTATAAATTCAAACTTCTCAGACAGAGAAAAGGTTCAGAGCACTTGTTTGCCACCCACACCTTTCACTACCAGCGAATGGCCTTTTCTACTAGAAAATGCAGGAAACTACATTAACTAAATACTAAGAAGGAGAAGACTGGAGCAGGATGAACAGAGCACATTGAGACCTAAAGAATGTGAGATTTGAGAAGACTTCATTTTCCCATTAAGCCTAGGGCTGACACAGAATTTGCTAAAACATCTTCCTGTGACTTTAATTAGCCTGAGGACTTCTTTATCTTATTTTGGCTTTTCCAAGAGGGATATCTTTTAGCCTGGAATGCGTAGCCCTCAACCATGCACTTACTCTCTTCTCTACAAGACAGAGGTATCAGAGCTGCTTTGGTGATCCTGCCCTTCCTCTTTGCTGGGAAGGTCTCCCAGTGCAGAAGACTCTCAGAAAGGTGGTTAAACTCTGCTCAAGGTTTGTGGGAGAAGGAGTTAGCACCGAATCTAAGATGAAGACCCTGTTTGGCAGAAAAGAACTAGAACACAATCTTTAATAGAAAAGATCCTGGGAGTTTAATCTTTTCTGGTTAAGCAAAAGGAAGTGTAAGTAATTATTTGATAATAATCTGTAATACCCACATGGAGAGGTGGAGACCTGAACACAGAGGAATCCTCACACTGGCAGATGTAGTTGCAAAAGAGACGCTGCCTCGAAGCTACATGCCTTTAGGCTAGAATTAAGTTAATAAGTTTTCATGTTGAGGGCAACTAACCTCTAGATTAACATGATGAAGTTTTTAGTAGATTCTCTGTCACAGGAAATTTTAGAAAGAAGATTAGATATTTTTTTATAAAAGGTCTGCTTTAGCTCACTCCCAGATACTTGATTTGAATCTGCAATCAGTTTAGGTTAGTCCCAGATCATGTCATACAGGAAGTTAGAGTAAATGTTAATAATGTCCTTTTCTATATTAAATCCTGGAAAATGGAAAAAGCAAATGAACAGTAATAGGGACTAGAATGCTCACACCCTTTTCTGGGTCATTTGTGAGTATGCTCAACTGCTGACATCCCTGAAGAACTCTTTTGACACTGTTGTGAGGCCTGATAATTTACTTTCACCATCCATTTCTTTTGTCTACCCATACTAGGACTTTGCCTTACCTTCTTTGGCTGCTTAGTTTCCTCAAAGAATAGATTTGCCAAAGCCTTTTCAAAAGTCAAATGGACAGTATAAATCAGATCTCGCTTATTCCATTTATTGATGACTCTTCAAAGATGTCCAAGAGGTCTGTAAACTATTAGGACTCCTCTTGACACTTCTCAAGTGGACCAGACTAGATCATATTTATCCAAGTTCTTGTCCTGTAGGAGGTTTGTGGTCCTCAGAATTCAGGATTCTGCTTTTGGTATAGTGATCTACTTGACTACTAAGTATTTCCTCCTAAACTGGGAAAACCAGCTGGCCATTCACACATTTGTTGTGCTGTGCTTTTGATGGGATCATAGCCAAGTGCTGGATGTGTCCTTTGTAAAACCAATGGTATAATCCAGGAATGGATTGATTTTCTTCCTTTCCAAGAGCTACCAGTCTTCCTGCCAGCACACTCTCCCTGTCAGAGCTCCTGACCTGCCGTGCTGATACCACAGAGGGTCAGTGTGCCCGGGGGGGTCACACACAGGAGATGGCAGCAAATGCCCATTCCTCTTAAAATGGAGAGCTTGAGATATTGAGATCTTCTATGAGGTTGGACCATCACAACTCCAGTTTCAATACAGAACAGCTTCAAAGAAAGACTCAAAATGAATTCTTAGGGGTTGTCTCTCTACTTTTCACAGGTCTCGTGTTGGGAGTGTGGCAGTGTGGCCTAATGGTGAATCTAAATTAAAACCCACAAATAGTACAATTCATTGATGCAAAATGTTTGTTCTCCTGTAGAAAATGAATGCAAAATAATGAGATTTCATAGTCTGTGTAGCTATATTGCATGGATTTCCAAGAGCAATGAAGTCAGCTTTAGCCTTCATGTTTTATTAATGCCTTGTAGCCAAGTAAAATGAGTAATAAACTGGCACTTTAGAGAACTGGATGGAGCCATTCTGGAGGCTGAATAACAACTAACCATTCATTTACTGAGCTCCCTCTAGCAGTTTTGCAATATACATAGAAAGAAAATCAAGTAGCTACTGAAATAACTCTACTTTGCACCAAAGGTGCCACTTACAGTAGGTGCATAAATTCGCTTCAGCACCTTCTGTGTAGGGACAAGGAGGAACAATAGTTACCTGGGCCAGGATACCACACCAAAGTCAATGTTGGACCCAGAATTCAACACCTGGAAGAGTCTTGCTGTCACTTTCTAGTTATTATTCACCATGCTGTAACATACTACTAGAGCTGAAGGTCCCCAAGAATCCAAATTAGTTTGAGGGGTCTTTCCCTTATAAATCCACTCTTTCATTCTAGTTCCTCTTTATAAACAGACCAAAGAGACAGCATTTCCTGAAATGGGGGAAAACAGACAGAAGTGGGTTTGCATCTGTGTTTTCCCTGAGTGAGAACAGGAAATTCAGATATTATCACTCCCATGTGCACTGCTGGGACAACTTTCCTCTCTACTAAAAACTAAAACAGGGAAACCATATGCCTTGCCTGATTTTCTAAGCAAGGCTCATTTGTACCATATCAAGCTCCCAGCCTTTGTGACTGTTCACTGAAGCAAGTTTTATTGCTACAAGAGATGAAATCAGTAAGATGCTCACTGCAGAGAGCCTGAAAGATTTCACCAAGGCTTGTCAGCAAAGCAGTGGTAAGCCAGGAATTAAAATACAGGATTTCCCAATGCCTCGTGCCATAATCAGTCCATTGGAACAAGCTATTCCTCTCCACTTGTGCTTGTTAACATTGCCTCTTAAGCCCAGGATCCAGCTGTTGCCACTGAACTCAGAGCAGCTGTTGTTAAGCACTTCCCTAAATGCATTCCAAGCCATGTTTGTTTTCACTAAACCTGATGAACCAGCTGCCACAAGCACTGAAACTGGAACAACCCACTTCAATCTCCATCTGATACAAACCTTCTAAGTAGGCATTTCTGACCAAAAAAGAAATCCCAGACTGGAATTTTATGACTAGATGGCCTCACATTTTTTTTCTGTGAGTGCATAAGGAAAGAGATAAGTGCAGTATACAAGAGCTGGTACTGCATTATTCAGAGGGCCTCGTTCACCTGATTCCTGTGCTGCAGATTCCCTACAGTGGTGAGTTAATCATTAGGAACTGGAAGTTTTCCTAAGAAAAATAGAGCAAGTGGGATTTAAAAAAAAAAATAATGAGAGAGACAAGGCTTGTGGTCAGAAAAGGTAGAAGGCCCTGCTGTTCCAAGGTTGTTTTGCATTTCAGATCAATAACAATGAACAATCTCCCAGGCAATGTCAGCCAAGGTGTCCGAGCCTCCACCTGGTCTCTCTGCCCCCACACTCCCGTGTGCTCCAGGGGCCTGAGGTAAGAAAATGGGATCCTTACAGCCTGTGGAGCCTCTGGTGAACTGAAACATGCTGCAGTCCATGGGAATCACTCTGTTAGGAGACAGTCCTTATCTTTTTGCCCTTGACAGAACTCAGTCTGGAAACGCTGGAGGTGAGCATGTGTTTCCCAGAACAAATGGCAGCACATGCATGACATGGATTTATGCTTGCAATTCCAATAACTCTGCCTTCTTGAGTTCAGCCCTAATTGTAGTGTGCCTCACTGATGATTTAGAGCATTTGATTTACTGATCTTATTTTACTCTTCCTGCAATTTCAACTCTTTGATCAGATCTTGCCAGCAGGTTTTCATTACCAAATAGGTGGTTTTTTTAAATAGCACAATTGCAAGTCATAATCATAAATATCAATCTTCATAACTCATCTGAGCACTCCGTGTTCTTGTAATGTCGTGTGTCAGGATTCTGCTGTGGAGACAAACCCCCATCCGTGTGGCTGCCAGCTTCCCAGGCCTTTATTGATTCTCCCCTATTTGCTGTAACTGAGTTTTTATACTTACCTTGTTCTTCAGTATATAAATGCCCATCAGAGACAGGAAAAGAGACAGACCAGGGATTTCCATGTCTCGGCACCTCTCAGCAGAAGAGGGTGCTGTGCAACACTGATTAAAACAGATACTTCAGCGACTGAGGCAGTCAGTTAAGCTGAGGATTGCCTGCCCAGCTATCAAACCATGTACCACTCACACGTCAGCAGGTGGCTGTAGGAAAAAGCTTATATTCCTTATTTTCTACTAGATGGGAAGAAAAAGGGAATAATCTGCAATTTTTCAGCACTGACTCATCTGTTCTGAGTTGCCTGTGCTAAAGCAAGCCTTAAAGGGAACTTTTTGCTTAGTTTATTATACAGGACACATCACTGTTCTGAAATGTTTGCATGTTTAAAATCCAGATTCACCTTTAATTTAGTATGGACTCAACTCTATTTACAAGACAGTTTGCAGGTATGTGTTTAAGGACTGTATCCTTAGCTGACAAGTAGTCAAGGAGCCTGCAGCCTCCCTGCTATTACTTTTACTGCAATTAAGCAATGAGTTACCCACCCTGGGATGGGATATGAGGCAGGGAGCTGGGTAAGGACTCCATTTCCAGTTCTGCCTCCAGTTTTACTGGGTAATCTCTTAGTTTTCCAGTCTCCAAAAAGGCAGTGTGCACCTGCTTAGAGACCAGCAACCATTTGGCTATGACTAGATCCAGGACCCCTGCTTTCCCAGGAAAGAGGCTACACCTCCCTGGCCTTCCAGGAACTGCCAGGATGGCCTCTGAGATGCCCCTGGCAGACGATGCTAATGACCACATTCTGCAGCAGGCTGCCATTTTCTTTCAGCATGTAGGACGGCCTCACACACCACTTTCATTCCTTAAGAACCACTTCACAGGCATGTTCAACTCTGGCATGAAACAGACTGTTTCTTGGTCTGTCCAGGCACAGAGCAGCAGCAAAGTGGTGAGAGACTCCTTCCCTTTGCTGTCCATTTCCTGTAACTACACTGAGCAGCTGGTCCTGGGCCACCACTCCTGGGGGCACTGACACATCCCCCATTCTGCAAATCATTCCTGCAAGGGCTCCTAGAGAAGCAAAAAGTTCTCACTTTAGAAGCTTCCAGAATTCAGTGTAATGATTGCTCTGACACTCCAGAGTAGCATTATGCCTGTGGAGGTATACTGGATTAAACTATTCCAACTTGGGATTTGGCAGCCATTTTCAGGTCATGCCTGTGTGAGTTTGTAAAGAACCAGAGCATTTTTGGCCTTTTTGTGCTTCTGCCACTAGAGAGCAGGAGGATGGTTCTCCCAGCCGATTGGGCAGGGACAGCAGCTGTGAATCACTGAGGAACTTGTTACATAACTGAGCCTCTGAGGTGGACAACCCTTCAATCCATTTGTTGAAGCCCAGCAGTTGCCATTTCCACACAGATAAAACCAGGGTGAGTGTGGAGCATGAGAGGATAGCATGCATCCATAATAATGTGTGGAACTAACAGCAATACAGACACACAATCACCACCCTGTGCTTCATGGGGACAAGCTTGTTCTTTACTTTTTCTTTTAACCTATGAGTCTAGCCTTGATCCCACCCAAGGAGAAGAATATTCATTATTAAGAGTTGTAGTCTGCCAAAATACACCTAAAAAGAAGGGAAAATACATTCATGTGCTTTTTGGTCTGTGATAATTCCCCTGTAGGTATTTTTGCATCATTAGGAGAGACATCTCTCTGAACCATGAAATTTGGTTCTAAGTTTACAGTTTTTCCTAATGTTTATGAAAATATAGGATGAAACTACAGCTGTGGTTTCACACTGATCTGTCAGCTGGCAGGTGCTGAAAGATGGGAAGTCTTCACTTTCCAGTTCTGCTCTCCCTCCCCTTTTCCTTGCACTCATGGGACTTTCACAAACATTTCCATTTGCTAATCCAGAACATGTACGGGGGGTTTGTTTTGCTTCTTTAATTGTTTGACTGATTCGAAGATGTTTTTTTAAAGCTCCTGATGAGAGCCAGAGGCAGTAAAAGCAGCAGAGTGTAGGAGGTGGGTGGAAAAATAAAACTTCCCTCTTTCAGTAGCAGCAACCTTTAGATCAGGTTCATTCTGACACACAAAATAGCAAGGTAAGGTAGAGACGCCAGGAAGGGTTCCTTGCCAGGAAAGCTGTTGAGATGTTTTCAGAAAGTAGTGCTGAAAGTCCTGAAGAACATTCTGTACTGGGCTCTGCCTGGGCAGTATCAGATAGTAGCTTTATAGGAGTCTCAGGACTCTAATTTCAGCTGCATACGTAACTCCTTGTAAAAAAGTACAGAGCAACTGAGATTTGCCTTCCTTCTCATCATGGGAGAAAGGACAAAGCAGTGAATCACAGAATGAAGGACAATTTCAAACAGAAACAACTGATCCTGACTTTATTTCCTACTCCACGCCCTGTGCAGGGGCTGTGTAAGATTGTCCCACCTGGCAGTCACATTGTCCTGCAAAACCTTCTGGGAAAGGATGCTGTAAACCCGGCTCTTACAAAAAACTGTTGGCTGGGCCGTGAGGTTATGAGTGGATGTTTGCATCCAGCAGTCCTGTCTGACATGCTACGGGCTCAAGGGTGACATTGATCTGTTCAGGCAGAACTCCTGTGATGTTACAGCCCTGGAAGCTTGTTCTTCTGCTATGTACTTTAGAGCATATCCACAGCAAGGTGGGACAAAGGCAGACAGGTACCAAGCAGAGTTTCTCAGCCACTCTGAAGTACATTCAAATTCCTCTCTGCTTTGTTCCTTCACAAAAGTAGCTTTTTACACTGAAGTCATTTTCCCCACAGGTTGTATCAGCAGATTGTGCTGAAACCCAAGACACCGATTTTCTTGACTGCGATAACCAGCTAAGGTTCCACTTTACATATTGACTGACCTATTTAAGAACCAAGCACGTCCTGGGGAGTGTGCTGCATAAATCAAATGTGGCAGGCAGGGGAGCACAGGCTCCCTTCCTACTCATGGTGAAGAATGTGCATTTGCTTGTACACTTCAGTTGCAAACTTCCTTAAGTGGACTGATGCAATCAAGGAACAAATTATCTCCATTATGGTAATGTGGTTCAGACAAAAATCCTGTTAAAAGTCCTGACTGGGAAGCCACTGTTTCTCAAGTTTAGAATGGAGAGGTTGAACCCTCTGATCTGACCTCAGTTTGTTCTACAAATTTGTTTTAAATTCTTTCTCAGGTTAAGTGAATGAAATGCATGATAGAAAGTAAAGCTAGAAAAGAACAGAGGAGGAATGAAGATTTGACATCGCTTTGAGAAAGGAAGATGTGGAGTACGAATCTGTCCCTAAACTTCATGATTTGCTCACGTTTTAATACAGTATTAAGCAAGCCCTACATCCTATTACTGATGAACTTTAAAGAGGGCATTTGTAATTCGTACAAAAGATTGAGTCTTCGGCCTCAAACTTCCTTAGTGGGAAACTCTTCCAGAACATCCCTGGCTTGATGCTTAGAAAGCTCTTTTCCAACTTTTCAGCCTAAATTTACTCGTGGCTTGCTTATGGTCATGTATTCTTGTCCCAGTGTGTATTAGCTCATACATGGAATCACAGAATGCTTTGGGTTGGGAAGGACCAGCCCCCTGCCATGGGCAGGGACACCTTCCACTAGACCAGATTGCTCAAAGCCCTGTCCAGCCTGGCCTTGAGCACTTCCAGGGATGGGGCAGCCTGTGCTAGTGCCACAGGTTGATTGCACCACACAGGTTGGTGCTCTTGGCAAACTAGCTGAGGGTGCACTCCATCCCACTTTCCATGTTGCCAGTGAAGATATTAAACAGTGCCACTCCCAGTCCCAGCCCCCAAAGAACATCACTTGTCACTTGGACACCACGCCATTGACCACAAGTCTAAATAGGACCATCCACCCAATTCCTTACCCACAAAGCGCTACTTTTGTCAAATCCACATCTCTCCAGTTTAGAGACAAGGATAACATGTAGGACAGTGTCAGGTGCTTTGCACAAGGTAGAAGACATCAGTTGCTCTTCTCTTACCCACCTACACTGTAACCTCATCATAGGACACCAAATTTGTCAGGCACAATTTGCCCTTAGTGAATCCATGTTGGCTGTCACCAATCACCTCCTTATTTTCCATAAGCCTTAGTGCAGTTTCCAGGAGGATCTGCTCCATCTTGGCAGGTACTGAGGTGAGACTGACTGGCCTATAGTTCCCAGGAATTGCTTATTTCCCTTTTAAAACTATATATATTACATTACTTAAGTTCCCTTTGCTGCTAGCCTTGTCCTCAGCAGATTGCGTGGGATTTAGCCCTGTTGCAATTCTAATAACTTAGTGAGGGGGTTATTACTCTGCTCTGTTTCTGTTTGTTCTCTTCTGATGTGCTTCATTACAGTGATTGATAGAATCCCGGATAAAACCAGCCCCCACTGTTTAGGCACTGCATAAAATACATTGACAGGCAGTTGTTGTTTGAGCGGGCTGATAAAGGGTCAGGGAGCAAAGAGAGGATGAGGTGGGAAGGTAATTCAGTCATGCTCACATGGTCATTCAGCAGTGAAGGCAGGTGTAAGGCCAGTGTCTCCTGAGCACCAAACCAGTTCAGCATCCCCACGCTCAGCCTCTGCTATGACACTTTGATATGTCAACTAATTTTCCATTTTCACAGCTTCACCTTGTCACTATCTATGTAATAGGTAACACCCACACGAGCTCCAGTCTGAACAAATCAGTTCACACAGTGCAGCCTAGAATGTGTACAGCTGCATTTGTGAATAAACTCTGCCTTCCCTCCAGGGGCTCCGGTGTGTCTGCACATGAGAGACACATGAATGTGTCAGTGATGCTGTTCAGGTTGCCAGGGCAGCTCAAAGCACACAGTTTCAGATAGGGGCCATTCCCCAGTCAGGAAGGGGCCTGTGTATCTGAGGTGTGAGGGCAAAGGTTGATGCAGAAAACAGTAACCAGTATTCCTGACTTCTGTTCTCAGCTCTGACTGTGACTCATTACCTGAATCCAGTTCTGTTTAAACTGGTGTGCCTTGAGGAACTCCTGCCACCATGTCTGCTCACCCTGATAAACAAGCCCACCAATCTCCTCACACACAAAACCCAAAGTAAGTGTTGTTCTTAACTTAGAGCTTCCCCAAGTCCTCTGTACTATGTGTGACCATAGGCAAGGCCTGAGGCCTTAGGATAAACAGAAAATTTGGAGGGAAGTTTTCACTAAAATATATTTCTAAAAAGGAAGAAAAACCCAAGGAATTTTGAGGGAGAATCTGCAGCAACATTGTATTATGAAACAAGGACACAGTAAAATGCCTTCTTTCCCAATGTGGTGAAATTCCAACTATAACATGATGTTCTGTGATGGGCTCTTTATTATCACAAAGACATTGGCAGATTTTATAGGGAGTTCAGACAGATAATTAAGGAGCTGAAGGGACTGATTAAGTATGTATAGCTTGGTTCAGCAGTGACTGGGGGTCCCTCATAGCCACCTATCATAGCTGAGGGGTTTGAATACAAGATGGGAACTCTAGAGTGTTATGGAGCACTATAATGAGAAGAAAGGGAAAGGGAATGGAGTAGAGGCAGCCCAAGATAGTTTCCTGACAGTGACATGTTACTGCCAGTGACATATTGATGCTACATGAACTGTGCAACTGAGAAGAGTGAAATGTTCAAGACTTGTAGAAATAAAGGTCTTGAGCACAAATGCCTGAACAGCTCTGATATCCAGAACCAGAGCACAGGGAGGGAATACCCAGTTGCCCTGGAAAACGCTGTGAAGTTACTGTAGAAGTCACTTCACCTGTTGCAAGATCCTGGACAAGCCTTTTGAGTCCTTAGTTGCAAAGAGGCAACAAGGAAAAGGAAGCACTGGCCTCTGTGAACTTGGGCAGTGTCACATAACAAATGTGTTGGCATCAGCAGGGGCCTGTTCACGCACGGAGTGACAGCATCCCTTGTGTAACAGGCTCACAGTGACAGTCATGATCAGTATCTGTATGAAAGGACACTTGAATGAGTCCCACTATTCTTAGTTTCCATGAGCCTGTCCTTGAATGCAGCTGAGGAGCAGAGTCAAAACGGAGGGAGGTAACTGCTGTACCAGTGTAGCCTTCAACCTCACCCCTCAGTTTTCTTCTACCCACATTTTCAATCTCAGAGCAAACTGAAACTAGTCCACTACTTGCTAATTGCCTGATATCCCACAGAGCTCTCACAAAACCAGGGACTAATCGGAGGGTGTGTGTTAAGTTCCTGCAGGCAGTCTTCATAACTGCTGGAAAGCATAATGCTGCTCTAACTCAGGAAAGAATTTCACCACCTGTCTGTAAAACAGGGAGCATTACAATCCCCTACTTCCTCACAATATTATGAACCTGATAATCTATTTGTAAAAACCCTCAGAGCTCTCTAGATGAAAGCACAAAGGGTCCATGCTTGCACAACTCGGAGCAGTTTCCCTGGACATTCCAGCTCTGCAGGGAGTCAGTATTATGCTACAGACAAAGGCTAAAGCATCTCACCTTTCTACAAATTATTCCACTGCCATTACCTGGTATCTCCCAAACCAAGAACAATCAACTTAGTTATTCCAAATCCAGCTATTTCTTTATTCATAGTTATAGTGTATCCAGTCGTACTGTATGAGAGGCCTGTAGACAATCCAAGAGGTACAACGGCCCAAGTGTCAGGAACAACTTTTTTCCAAAATCTCATCAGACAGTCCTTTCCAGCAGGTGCTGATTTGCAAGTTGCTGGAAGATCAGCTCAGAATGTCTTTAGAAATTACAAAGTATTGAGTGCACACCTTGGAGTAAAAGCAACACAGATAAAATCAGGGTATCAGTTTCAGCTAAAACGTTGGGATTGTGCTTGAAAGAAATAAAATGCTTTCAAATTACCAAGCTTATCTCTTGGCCTTGTGTTTTTCCTGTGCCTTGAAGATGTCTGTGCTCAAAGCTTTTCCCTTTCTCTGGACAATGGGGGCTGCAAAGGAGCCTTTTCAGTGTGTCAGGTCAATAGTCCAAAGACTGAGAAGGATTTGTGCTATAGATAGTAACAGCATCAAAGAGGCCATTACATCTTCAGCACCAGTAATCCCCATTTTAAAAACTCCATTATCTGACTGGTTCTTCATTTGCTTGTCACGTAATCCTTGTTGTTGTGGTAACTCAGAAATGAATGCTGGGAGCTTAATAGAGACAGTGATGGAATTGCCTGTCTCTGGATTTAGTCAGGATGGTTATGGGCAAGACAGAAAGAAATCAGAGACTAATAGAGAGTTCAAAGATGTTAACTGAACAACAGGAATACAGTCCAGGGGGGTGCTGCTGCAATTATGAAAGACTTCTCAGGCCTTCTTGGGGATTGACCTTTTCCTGATTTCCATGAATCGTTCGAGATTAATTCCCTGACCTATTTTTCTGAAAACGATTCAGTGTAGGTCATAAATAGTGAACAGGTCTGGTCTCCGGATCAGAGATTGCTGGATTTCTACAGAGATCAATGTCTACTCCTGGGATGATGGAAAATGGGTTCCCTTATTAACCAGAACACCAATTCTTTATTAATATTCCTATCACCTACAAGAAAATTAGATGTCTTGGTAGAACAAAAAGATACAGCACCTCTCTGCTCCTGGGCTGCCGGTTGTCGTCTAGTTCAAACTGGTTCAAGACTCAATGTATTGACCTCCCCAGGAATGTTTGGGTTATTTTGGAGGACCTGAGCTGTAACTCAGGCAGCTGCCTTCCCTTTCATGAGTGAACTGAAGGGATGAGCAGGGCTCATTTCTCATCAAAACTGAAAAGGCAGTCCAGCAGGTTTGTAAACCAATCATGGCTTAGCTGTGGAAGAATCCTTTGCTTTCAAACTCTTCTTAGTAGCCAAAAGAGTCAAAAAGAAGAGGCTGAGAATCAAAGTGATCATTCCTGGGGAAAGTTCACCAGGTGTAAGAAAGACCATGCTCCGGAGTGCATCCCCAGATCCAACCTCTCCAGATCACAGCCCTTGGCAGTCCAGCAAAAACCAGGTTTCTGCAGGATTAGGGAGAGATTATCACAAAGCTCTCATACTAAGAATATGCTAAAATAGGGAACACAAAGAACAGTTATGGAACTAAACATTGTCAGATTGTCTCTAACTCTCAGGAATCTGATGCAAAGTATGTTTTAAAACAGCCTTTGTAGAGACAATGCCTCAGGCAGCCCCAAGGCACAGGCCCCATGACTGAACAGTACCTCCCAACAATGGCCCCAAATGGGAAAGCATGGCTTCTCCCTTAATGAGCAGCTTCTGCAGTGCTTCTCCTGTGTGGGACTGAAAAGGCTTGGCACTCAGCTATAGCATCTGACTGAAATATGGACTTTTGGGAAATAGCCTAGTATTTTAGTCTGGATGTGGAGCAAAGTATCTGTGGAGGAGAAGCCAAGATGCCATGTCTAAAAGGACAGCTCAGGAGCAGTCCATGGAAGAGCTGTAAAATATGAAGACACTAAAACTGGTTAGGAAACCAGTCAGCTATTTGGTTGCCTTAAAAAATAGATAGAAATTAAGGAAGAAAAGATATCCCCACCTCAAGCTGCTGTATGTGTGAGGGGGGTAGGAAGAAGTTGTTTCCTTTAGAAAGGGTTCCTGCTCCTTGGTTAGTAAATCATGTGTGGTGGGGATGGATGCAAATTCTCTCCTGCTGCTTAATGAGTGGCAGCTGGAACACATCAAGGACTAAAGAGATGTGATGGCTGAATTCTCACCACTGGAGCTGAGGGAGGGGGAAGAATCATTCTTCACTGCCTCTGTAACAAAGGTGTGACATCTCTGTCTGCAGTGCTTTGGACGCCAAGCAGCCTCAGCAACTGTGATTTATTACTATGTGCTCTTCATTTATTCTATGCTGTGAATTTGCAGGAAACAGCAGTTAAAGAAATGGGAAGATAAACCTGGATTTCAAATTGCCTTGGTATGACACTTCAGCAAACAAGAGAATTGCTTTACCATCCACTGCTTGTGATGGTCAGGCTGTGCCTGGCTTTAGTAGACTCATTTCATCAGAATGAAGGGGAGAACAGCTCCACATTCCCAATGCCAGGCAGGCTGTGTGAGGAGACAGGAAATGGAGTGCTCACCTTTTAATGACAGGTCTCTAACCAAGCTGTAGTGTTGGAGCCCCAGCCAACCTCAGGCCTGGGCACCCAGTCCTGCCCTGAGCTGTTGTACCTGCACCTGTTTCCATGTTTATTCTTGAGTTATTATTTGACTTTTCTGGACTGACCTTGGGCCTGTTACAGTCACCAGCCCTGTCCTGCTTGCCCAGCTGAGGTCCTGTGGGACTGTGCCCCAGTGGGAGGATGCTGCCCCTGCCTGTGCCATGGTCTCCCTTAGCTGCTGGCTTGCCTTTCCCTGTGGAACAACCCTGGTCTTCCTGCTCCCTCTTAGTAATTTCACCTACAATTTCTTTTGTGAGGGCAAGGTGTGTGTGTATAAGAGGGATGGGATTCTTATGGGTGAAATTGAGAAGCAATTCTTCCATGATTATTTTCTCATTCACAGTTCTTTTCTTTTGCATACATTCATAATGTAATTCATTGCCAGTAAGGAAATGAAATTACAGCCTCAGGACTAACTAGGATGGGGGACTGATACAGAATGTTTCACGAATTTCAGACAGGGTTAGAAAAAAGACAGAATAACTGGCACTGGCACCCAGAGCCTCAAGAACTCACACTGCTCACATCAGCAGAGAACCAGAACCAATGTCTTCACCTGATTAGTGGCCAGAGAGCACTAAATGATTTCAGTTCTGTTCCCAGACTAAAACTGGATGAGCCATGGAAAGTAAACTTTCTCCCTTTTTAGAGTAGCACATGCAAGGATAGGACAAGATTTTCTGCTTGAAATCATTTGATAAATATGCAAAAGTCTGGAATTCTTTAGGGCTGTTAAATATTTATCATGATGAAAACCATACATACCCAATGAAAGTGTTGTAATTTGAAAAGAAGGGATAGGCTTTTGGGCAGGTGAGTAATCTGAAGGATGTCTGTGCCTCACTGTGCCTCTGTGTCCCATACTGACCTTTTCACAACATTGACAGACAGGGATGTACCCCTCTCTAAAGATATTAAAGGATGAGTGGATGCACTGAAGTATGTTTCTATTCCATAGATGGATTTGCCTTCATGTTATATTGAATTTAAACTAATGGAATTATAAAATCTCAGTACAACAGAATGAAGAAAATACTGCTAATGCTGCAGAGCTCTCAGCAAATTGTCCTCGTGTCTCACTCAAGCATGGGCATTGCAGAGATGCTCATTTCCCAGCAGTCTGCCTCCTAGGAAACAGAACATGCTTCTTCTTGCCCTTCTTCCAGAAGAAGACTTTAATATCCCAAACTTGCAAATAGGGTCATAAGCAATTCCATGACTCCCCCAAGGTTACATTATCTCAGTTTCCAGTCCAAACATCAGACAGTTACTAAGCACAGTAAATTTCAAGTGTAGCTACCACAGTGGGGAAGCTCTCCAGGAACAAACCTGCCTTGAAGCCAGAGCAGATCTAACTGGAGGGATTATTTGTCACATACTCATAGGCCACTTGCTTTCCTTGCTCTTAACTTTATGGAAATGAAGGACAGAATTTGTGCACTGAACTTCAGGGGGTCTCACCTTCTAGAACTTTTTGAAGGACTACACAAACTGGATCAAACTTCACACTGTTCCGAGTCCCTCACACCCTGCGCTAAAAACATGGAGCCCTAAAGCAAGACTGTATGGAGCAGGCGTTACACAGACAGGATTTTGGCCCTTATAGAACATCAGTCCTTCAGTGCAGTTAGAACCAAACACCACTTGTTCCTGCAGTTCCACAGGGCACTGTGTGCATCCCTGCTGCTCAGCAGAGTTCCTGTAAGTGGCAGCACTTTGCAGCACAGGGTCCTCCCGGCCCGAGCAGCTGTGCTGGGTCACTGTGTGGCACCTGGCAGGAATGTGGTGAGACAGCCTAGCACGGCACAGCACTGCCGGAACTGGGACAGGGGCTGACACGGAAAGAGCCTTTTGAGCTCATTCACCCAACACACCAATTAAACAGGAGCAAGACACGCATCTCTTTCTAAAGGCTTTTTTTTCCTGCCATTGTTGCAGGTTTTTGAAAGGCAGATGGATGGATCAGACCAGTGAATAAGTGGGACAGCGGAAATGCTTCTAAAATAGCATCCCCTTCCACTAAGAGATTCTGTACTCTGTTCCTGAAGGGGAAAATGTAGGTTTCCTTTGCCTTTCCTGTTGTTGTTGCTGCTGCTGCTACTAGACATAGATCTGAAAATAGATTTTTACAGTAAACAGCTCTGGGGGAAAAGGTATAATTGATCATGTTTTGGACAAGGCACCCCGTTGATAATAAAGACTGACAAAAAGGCATTTTCTACACCATATAGCTTCACTTTTTTCTCCCCACTGAAGTGAAGCTTTTGGGGTTCTTTTGAGAGTGTTTGAGGTCTGAATTAGACTTAAAGTATGTGAAATAGCACTGTCCAGCTTTGGCAATATTTTGTACACCCCACTGTCTGGAGTATGATACACATTTTCTTTTGTGGTCCTTCACTAGCAAGTGTTTGTTTCTCTAACTTGGTCTTTTAGCTCAAGCTGACCTTTGTGGTCTAGTGTTTTATCTCATCAAAACCAACCTGGGGCTGTGGAAACAGCACTCTCAAAGGAGTCTAAAGTGTGATGTTCATTAAACAGCAAACATGTGAATGACATGAAACCTCCCCTTCCAGTTTAGGCACCAAATCTGGAATACCAGGAATTTGCTTATTTTTGGAATCTGTGATAAGGACTTAGTCTTTCTACAGCTCTCATAACAAACTACTCCTTTAGCTACAGAAAGAAACCTTCTAAAATGAAACCAGGAATTTCACAGCACAGCATAAATTTTCCTGCCCCTTCCCCAAACCCATGTAGGTGTAACTCATGACATGCAACAAGTGATGCTGAGTAACATGGGCCAGACATATGGTGTGAGTCAGTACAAATGAACAGCTTTGTTCCTTGACTGCCAGTGGCATCTCACAATGTTTAGCTGTCCTACCTCATTGCTCCAAGAGAAAGCAGGTTGATGTTACTAAGGAATATCTTACCTTTCACCTGACCATCTCACTGTCTCTTCTCCTTCCATCACACTCCTCCTCCACCCACCTGTATACAAGGATGCCCTCACAGCCTCACTCGGGTGTGCTCCTGCACACCCCTGCCCCTGCAGTATCATTTCAGACAGAATTTCTCCTTTAGAATAACCACTTCAAATGGTTGAAATGACCCTTCAAAACCAACAGATCTCTTGTAAATAATGACTGCCTGACAATTCACTCAATGTTTTTCTACATCTACAAATGTTATCTTTCACCAGCATCCCCCAAAATAAATAACAATGTGAATTGGTGATGTTTACTTTCTACTCTTAATTTGGAAGATGCTTCAAGAAGTACCAAATATTTTGGGAATCAAAAATAAATTGAGATCTACGTTGTTGAAGGTACTGTATTTAAACTGACAAGCTCAGTCAGAGAGGCAAACTTAAAATATATCAGATTTCTACAAGTGGGCTGTTCACTTACATGGGAGAAATGATCCAACTGTCCTCTCCAGATGGTAAAGGCAAATTGAATTTCTTATGCCCCCACAGAAGGTGGAACAAGGGTTTTTTTTAAATCTGATTTAATAGAAGAGACTCCAGAGTATCTCCACTGCTGACATGGGGATGAATTCCTGTCTGTTTACTCAGTGAACCTGTGAGCAGAGCTGAAGCCCAGATATCCAGTCCCAAAACTGACCATGCTTTGGAAAAGAAGTTGTGCATCAAGAGGTCTCAATGAGTCATTGCTAAGAGCAGGGAAAGAATCCTATCCATTTCCAAATTCCACAATGACATTAAAACAGCAAAAGCACTGATTAATTAAGCTGTAAAAGTTTCTACCTTCAGACCTCAGGAGCAGAAGGAATGATATAACCAATTAATATACAAAAGCAGAAATAAATAGAACAGGCAGCTGCCTGGAATCCCATTAAATTCTAAAATAAGCACAATGCTGAAAATAACATTTAATTTTATGAATTTTGAAAATACTTAAGGACTAGTGCCCCTGCTTCTAAAAGTCTCCTTACTGCCTCAATTATACTGGTTTTCTGTGACCAATACAGAAGTTTGCTCATTTATTTATTCTTTGCAACAAAGACTGAAATTTACGTGAAATTTAGATTTTACTTGATCAGTAAGATCTGTTCAAATAAAAGGATGATTCCCGGATTTCACACTAACAACAACATAAATAATAACATAATTTAGTTGATTTATGTATTTACAGGATTTAATTAGTTGCTACTGAAGAATTTATGACATGCGAGTTATATCTGGCACTTATGTATATGAAATATTAGAAAACACTTGAACTTCAAAACCCCCACAACCTAATTTTTGATTACTGAAGGCCAGAAAACTTCTGAACTGGTTCCTTTCCCAGGGCTCTATGTATGGAGTTTTTGAACTTCTATTAACAGTGAGATTCCTACTATCTTTTGTCTACTAACCATGAGACTCCTAATATCATCCAGTGTTTTAATGGACAATCTCCTTATGGGCTTGGTGCTCCTAGAAAGCTGTGGCAGGGACTCAGGGAGTTGATCAATAAATTCCCAAATCTACCATATACCTGAAACTTCTTATGAAGAGAAAATGTACAAAATCTCTTGATTGTTCACAGAATCCTCTTTATATTCTAGTTAGAAGGTGTTCAATATATGCATGAGATGGCAGAAATAATCCTTTTTTTTTCCTTACTTGAGTCTTTGTGTTCTATCAAGTACCCTTGTTCTATCAAACACCCTTTTGTATTATGACCATGATATGCAGTTTCCAAGGGAATGATATGGAGATTCCAAGGGAATCTACATAAGCAGACAGGAAAGAGGGCCCCTGCAGTCACACAGTTCTGCTGAAATAATTTGTGCTGATGCCTCCAGTTCTCTTGTGGAACCAGAACAACATCACATGGCATTCACAGCTATCCATACCTCCCCCAAGTACGCCCTGCTCAGTCCACCACAATGTCCCTGCCAGGATGGGCAAGAAAAAGAGAAACCTTTATGAGCAGTGGGCAGAGCTTTCCAACAGTTGCTAAAGGAGCATTTTAGGTCTTCATAGAGAGGTAGCAGTTACCTTCCCGTGACTTTTAATAGCTGCAAGTCTTTAATGACCTAAGTCATTTACTCATTTCTCTCCACAGTCAGTGGAGGCCCAAGTCCTCCCTGTAAATATGTGTATGTGCCTATAGAGGGCTGCACACGCTGGGCTCCTTCCCAGTGGCTGCAAAGTGAACCATGCTGTGACCAGCCTGGATGGGAACATCTGACATGGAAAATTTTACACTGGAGGAAATGAATCCTACCCTTCCTGCTAGGAAAGGTTCTGCCAGTCTCCTGGTTCACTAACTGAAGTTGTCAGGTGTAAGGCTGTGTCCTCAAAGAGCAGACACTGCAAGTACTGAGGAGGACACCTCTGTGCCTGGTCTCCTCCCATGATGGCCACCCTGTTCAGTCTGAACTGCTGCCACCTGCTCTTCCCTTAGGGGCTGACCTCATTCCACATCCTACTCAGGCTGTGTCTGGACAAGGGTGACCCGAGCCAGAGCTCCTGAAAATGTGGAATGTGATTATACACTGCCTCGAGTGGGAACCAGAGTCTCCAGGCACCTCGGAGCACAAGGTAAAATCCCAGAGTCTGAGAGACTAATGGATGGTTGCCATTGAGAACACAGAGACTGAGGAGACACAGGGAGGCTGAAGAGCTAATAGCTTTCCTCAATAAAATGTGTCTTCTCCATACTGTTTTTCCTATAAAATGCACAAGTTTGCAGATGCTTCTCTGTAACTTTTAATTGTGCACACCCTGAGCTGGTTTTATGTAACCTTGGAGTGGGTTTTCAGAATACAATGGGAGTGTGTTTGACATCTGTAATGGTGTTTTTTTTTTCTGGGAATGGATTTGCCCATTCACAAGGAAATCTTATTGAATAACCTCCTTGTGTCAACACAGTCAGAATTAATCACATCCTCCATTACACAGGGGAGAAGTTTCCATATCCCACAGGAATATGCTGCAGCCATGGTAGAAATCCTCTCCCTGAGTTACTGATTGTTTTGACAAGTAGGGTCAAAGTGTGTCCCACAATTACCCTGGATTTCCAACAGCTACAGTGCTTGGTGAATTGAAGTACAGGAGCAGCATCTGACTGACTGGAACCATTTGCTATTTTATCTGGAAGCAGACATTCTAGATGGAATGAAGCAACAGATAGCTGGGAGAAATTCCTGATTTTCCTACAATCACAATAAGCATCTAGAGCTGGATTCCACTGTCATTAATAGGGATCTAATAAAATAGTTTCACATTACTTAGAAAGCAGCTTTAGTCTAGGCAAAGACTTCACTCTGCTCTGCCCAGCAACCGAGACCAATATGCAGATTTCATCTCCTCTTCATGCCCTCCTATCCATAATACCACAGAAATTATCATCCTGCAACTTCCCTCCATGTCACACAAACAGTTCTGTACTTCAGCAGAAATGAAGCACTTCATGCTACTTGTTTTTTAGATATGACTGCATATCTGGAGCAGGCACAGTAGTTCCACAAAAGGAGAGCAACAGACCAGGATTCCATCGACTCCCTCACCTTGGTCGTGCTGCAGGCAGATACTACAGAAGAAAACTACAGTCAGTTCCAAATGCTGGATAATACACTGGTCTGCCAGACTTCCAAACAAAAAAATAAGTGGAAATCATTTGAAACTCAATGAATGCATGTTTTTAGAGGCAGGATATGGATTACTGAGATTTTGACAATATTTCAGAGCAAGGAATGGCTGTTGCAAATTGACTGAATGGAATCAAAGTACTCCCTTGTTCACAATTTAATAAAAACTAGCATCCATTTGTACAAGTGATGCACAAGCCCAATAAATGTAGGTGTTACTGCTTTCCTGGGAATGCACAGGTTTTCCACTTGACAAAACTTGAGCATGTGGCTTCCTGCAGAGCTAGAATTTGGGGCAGAAATTTGACTTCCCTATCCCCAAAACACAAGAACAAACAGGAAATCAGATTTCCAAGCAAATCTGTGTGGTAGAGTTGTTTTTGAAGTTGATCTGGGAAAAAAGGACCAAAATGCTCTGGATTCAGCATTTAACACCGATGAAAGTAAACAGAAATGTCTACCTGCACACAGAGAAATACACACAGAAAATAATTCAAATTAACTTCCTGAGGATCCACAGATAGGCAAAGCCTTCGCCAGTTCCTTGTGTGAACGAAACAAAGATTGGCAAAGTGATAAATAAGGATTTATCTGTCAGCACAATGCAGAGTGTGATTTAATACAGCAACATTCCAGGTCAAACATGTAGAAAGAAAATATGGAAATATCTGAAGATTAGGGGATTGAAAAGGACTGTCTGCTTGAGCTCTCAGGACTCTTATGACCATGGATTGTAAGTAGCTGGGTAGTGAAGAAGAATGTGAAGACCAGGGAAAAAATGTCTCAATTAAGAAAGAAATAACAATGTAAAATGTTAGTCAAATCTGCATCCCTGCTGTGTGCAGCTCAGGCTTTAGGTGCCTCTCTAACCAATGTGCTTCAGGCCACACACGCTTGGGTCTGCTCACATCCCAACTGCTGCCTGACAGTCTCAGCTCTGCCCACACAGATTACATGTGCTCTTCGTCCTCTTGCTCTCTTTGAATAACCAACTTGTTAAGCCTGCTCAGCTCTGGCTGCTGAAAGCCAGTCTTGTGCTAGTTAAACTTCTGTTGCTTGTTTTCCCGCTGGGAAAAAGCAAATTGGCTCTCACCAGGGCCCCTGTTTCCAGTGTTGCTAACAATGAGCGGTTTGCGTGGCTCCAGACCTATTCCTGCCTAGTGTGCCATGCGTTTGGCTAACAATGTGTCAATTCAAATTACAACTGCTCTGAGGAGAGAGCCTAAAAATAGAGGCCTTCCAGGTGGCTCAGCAGACGGATCCATTTGCCATACATGGTAGAACAAGTTAGCCTTTTCAGATGATGCTCTTAGAGTAAAAATACCCCATTATGTTATGGCAGGAGCCAGTGCTGGTCTGAGACAAGGGAAGGACTAAGCAAGTACCTCACTGTGCCTGTGGTGACTGGCTGCCAGCAGCCACTGAAATCCTCACTTCCTGACACCTCCTGCAGAAACCTGTGGTGGGTTCAGCCTGTGCAGGCTGGAGAGAGGGGTATGTTGCTCTACCTGCCCATCAGTTCATTGCTGTGAGGCCTGTTACGTTCTCTACCATCTGTTTTCCTTTCAAAGTGTGCCAGCTAAGCATGGGCTTGGTGAGGCAATAGCAATGACCACCATGCACACACCCAGATACTCTTCACAACACAGAAGAAAGATTCCACCACCTTCCTCCATCACTCAGCAGGAAGAACCATTCCTACCCAAACCTAATTCAAAGCGAGTTTGAGACACTGCAGTTTTTTCCTTGAATTTCCTGTTAGACTCTTGTCTTTCTTCTTCAGCCCCAGGACCTGCCACTCTCATGGAACCCTGCAGGAAGTTTTCACTGGCCACAGCAATGCCTGACAGCTCCATCTATCCTGCTCTGTAGGTCATCAACCAGGGCTTGCCTAGACTCAGGACATTATTCAAGAACTTTAACACCACCTTCAGGTGAGGGTACATGTTCCCAACAGAGTCCTTAATCCTCAAGAAACTGTATCCTGTTCCCTAGTGCAGTGCACAGGTGTGTCACACAGATTCCTGTACTGCTTTCCTCACCTAGATCTGTGATCCAGTTGCACACTAAGCAATGTACCCACATAAAGTTTGTTCTTTTTCCCTCCCTTTTCCTTGAACTCTGAATTCTGTGGTGAATAAAAGCACTGACCAACAATAGCTTCTTAGCACAGCAAAAAGATTCCAACTAAATTGCTCATCTGATAGCATCCACAAAATATCTCAATACAATTGTAAAAATAAATTGTGTCCTGTCACTGTGCAAAAGGAAGAAGAAAAATGAATATTGAACAGTCACGGATGCAACCAGACATAGCTCCTGTCTGTCTCCAAGCCAAATTTATAATTACTTTTTCTATTTTATCAAATTTCAAGCAATGCACTTCAATGGAGAAAGTTAGCAAGAACAATTCTGAAGTTAACATGAGTGTAATGGAATTTGTAAACTCTCATATAAGAAAAGTCATCAGCTGGAACCTGAACTCCCTGACTTATTCCCTTTAATCACCAATGACTTGCCAGTGTCTTCTGGATCTTCATGCTGTTTCAGAGAGTACTTTGAGGTGCTTAGATAGAGCAGTATTTTGCCTTCTATCTATTTAACTCCTTTTTGGACATTTCTTTCTTGAATGTTCTTCTACACCCTTGAAATAATATATCTATACACTTCAACAACAGTAAGTATCATGATCCCTCTAGTACAGGACTCAGATTAAATTTTAAAGCTGTAATATATGCTGATGTCCTCAGTTCTTAGTGTCAAATCATTAGCAGATACTCCTGCCTGTTGTTTTTTCTTTAAATTGTATTTCTAGCTCTTATACTCACAACCTGAAGCTTGGAAAATCCTATGCACACAGTATGAGCGTCTAAGCTTCTGTCATTCTAGAACAAAAGAGGGCATGAAGGGGCTCATGAACTCATGCTGATGCTAAAAGTTGTCCATTGGTGCAATGCAAGATGATCTCAGTGGAGTAAGGCAGCTGCTTCCTGGTGCTAATTCCACAGGAACTTTGGCAAGGCTGGGCCTTTTCATCTCACTGCTACCTCGTAACTCCACAGTTATCCTGCAGTGCTCTGGAATAAGCAAACACATGATTCTGCTCAGGCATTACCAGTTGCACAGCTCATGGCAATAGGGTGAACCCTTAACTCCCACCTATCCATTCTCAATCATTACTTTGTTCAGACCTTGTTAGGGAGAAAATATTATTAATTTACATATTTATGAGCATATGATACAACTTGTAAAAACTGATTGACGATATTGTGTCATGAAAAGATTGTTTTATATGTGCTTTAATGGGAGAAAATCCACAACATCTGTTGCATGCTTTTTCCCCAAGCAGTGTCTCTGACCCTCTGATGCTGAAGGTTATATTCACAAATTTAGAACCATTTTAAGGCAAGCCAAAAATCCGAGTTTAAAGGGTGTGACAGCGTGACTCTAATGGTTGTCTCCTGGCATATTTTATGTAGCTGAGGATTTACCTAGTTTTGTCTGCTTTCATTCTGACAACAGGGAATAATTTGGAAATCCTTCTTCATGGAAATAACAACTAAGTTCAGGACTAAGTATCTGAAAATTGAGTGGCACTTCATGGTATATATTAAATACTGATGAGTGGTGCTTGAGCTTAAGTGATTTGGCAAACCTAGAAAAGGTCACTTAGCAATTAAGTAACCAACAGAAGTTGTTTCAGGACATGTGTTCTCTCTTCTTGAAGGCTTATTATGAAAGCAGGTAAGAGACAGAGGATAAAGGTATCCACGCTGGTGGAATGAATAATGTGTGTGCCTGTGTGCAAAACCCACAAAATTCCAGGTCCCTGGCTGCTGTATATGATATGCTGAGAGTTTCTTTTAGTCTGAGTTGTCTGAATATTTTAAAAGAATGAATAAAGGGATTTTATTCATCCCTTTTAAAAGGATGAATAACAAAGCATTTTTTCAAAACTGTAGTATTGATAAAGATGGTGCCTGGATTTTATGCCTGATTTGATTTCCTGCATATTATACATGGCTAATACAACATACATTTCTGTGTGGTTCCTATTACTCAAAGAAGCAACTAGAAAAATGTGATTTTGAACTAAGAAAAGGATCAGTTAGTAGAAGAACAACCATAGAGCTGCAGACTTCAGATTTGTTTAGTTGGTCCAGCCTCCAACAGCAGCCAGTGGGCACTGCCTGGTGCAGTCCACAGGGTCTCATGAGTCCTGTTTCCTCTGAGGCTGCATTCCTCCAGCCTATTTTCACACTCACATTTTTAATTTATATTCACCCCAAAGCTGCACTAAGACATCCTTGTCAGCCTCTTGATGTTAGCCAAGCTTGCCCTCTGTTACACCAGGAAGTGACCAGGAAACCTCTCTGAGAATCCACCGCTTGCTGGATACCTTGAGGGAGCAGTGGCCCCTGTTGGGAGTGCTTTGCTCAGTGTCCCCATCTGTTTTCTTGTCCCTGTATTTGCCACTCTTTAATCCTCTTTCTCTTTTGTTCATTTGTTTTTGTACTTCTTCCTGTCCTCTATTTTCCATGCCTTTCTCCCTGCTTTTTGGAGGGAAGGCGAGAGAAAGAAGGTGCTTACTTTTGCTGTGGAAAAGCTGCTGATTATTGTCAAGGGAGGGAATCATGACAAGAGTAAAAGTGGATCTCTGGGGAAAAGTATAAGAACAGGAAAATCCTATAAAAACACTTCCCTGTTATACTCTCAAAGCTTCCAGCAACCTATGGTTCAAGGACTCTCTGATTCTAAGGGTTATTATTTCTACAAGTAATGCCCCACACAGATTATTTTTCTCTAATTACTTTTCAGATCCACGCAAACTTTTGACATCCACAACAACCACCTATGGCAAAGAGACCCACAGATGATGAACTGTGTGTTTCTGTACAGTCAGGTATGTGTTCTGTATTTTTATACATTTTTCTTAAAAAGAATAAAATCTTTTAAAATAAAAAATAATATACTTTGCTTTGCTTTACGAGAAACTCTCAGATTAATGCATCCTACTCTTCTTTGCTTTTTGAAACCTTAAGAAACCACAGTCTTGCACAACTTACACATGCAGGAGAAGAACATAGCTTGCATCACCCTGCTCTGCTACTGTGAATGGAAATGGAAAGACCAGAAAAATTCATTTGTTCTCAATATGAAGAGTGCTTAGCTTTACTTACAAGCTCGAGTCTGCACTCGCACAGAAAAGCAAAGTTGTCTCTGCTGTTCACTGTCCAGTAATACCTTTAAAACTGCCCATTACTCTCAAATTGCTTCTATTACTATCTTAAGTCCTGAGTCTCTGTGGTATAATGGCTTCTGCTCCACTAGTGAGACATGTACAAAACGAAGACAGCACTCATTGTGATAAAGGCAGGGTCATGTGGCTCAGTACCTTCCCTATGGCATTAAACTCTCCCTGAGACAGACTGGACTTCCACGGCCAGGGGCACAAATCCTGAACACAACTTGCAGGCAGTTTCCCAGATAAACAGGCAAAGCTCACCAGCAAACTCCCTAATGGTCTGAAGGTGATTCAGGGCAGTTGCCTGTATGATACCTTCTAACAGATTTGCCTGACCACACAGGGAGCATAAAGAAATCCCTCATGAAGGATATGTGCAAATCATAGCAAAATCTTCTTTTTTTTTTTTTTTGGTGGGGTGGTGGGAAGGGAAGAAATGCCATAATGGTAGAAAGTTTAGGTGATTTGTAGATTCTCTCCAGCAGTGGCTTTCAATCACAGAGGCACAGTACACAGAATATGAAACATACTCCAAGGCACAATAAACATAAAACCATTCCCTTCCAGTCCTTTGCCCTTGAGTTAAAACATTCTCTGTCAGTCTCTTAAAGCACAGACACAAACAATTATTTGACATTAGCACTGCTGGAATTAAGACATTTTTACATCTACCTTTGTTATGAATGTCAAGCCATGAAAATGTTTCTTGGAAATGGGCTGTGTTTTAAAACATTGCTGTGCAGCATGTGAGGAGAAAAAGCAGCCTGAGAGTGATCTCCAGCCCTCAGCTGTGACCCCAAGCCTCATTTCTGTTCAGGTAGCAGAAATGTCTCTTAAAAATTACATTTTTCTTGATTAATGTGAGAGCTTATGTCAAATGGCATCTGAGTTTCCCACTGACATCAGGCTGTTGTTAAATGTTAGCAAATACCCTATCTCTGGAAAGCTGAGATAGGAAAACAAAATATCTTCTATCACAAATGGCATTCCATCTATCACACTTGATATTTTGCTGAGAATAACAACTACGATTGTATTTATTTGCATCCCTGTCTATTCAAGTCTTGTGTAACAACAACAAAGGAGGCTGAGCCAGGCTCTCACTCTTACCTTCTGTCAAACAGTATCAAGAAGAAATCAGCTGAAGCTGGCAAAACTGTTGTGTTGTGAACTTGCTGGATGATCAGAATCATGCACAGGTTCTGCAAAGAATGAAAATATGTATCTCTCAGTTTTCATGCAGAAAATATATTGGACTGAACTGAGCAGCTGCCTACTGCATTAAAATTAACAAAACCCCCCAAAAACTTAGATCACAGAAAAGATATTCCATACTTATGAACTAATGATACTATGCTTGGCTCTATAAAAACATGGGAAAAAACCCCCAGCTCATGTCCAAGGGGTATTAAAGCAGGCTCAGAGATGAAAATGGGTTATTATAAAACTGTCTCCTGAAGAAATGTCCAAAGCTTAATCATGCTTGCCCATTTAGCAAATGTCCCCAGTGCCATCAGGGACAATGGAGGAGAGCTGTGTTTGGCCACCTGTATCATATGGGAGCCTGAGAGATGGATATTTGCACTTACCACAACTTCACAGGTTAATATCTCATGATACACAGGAAGATGGCACTCCAGAACAGGGAGATATCCTATGCCTGGTACTGACTGAGAAAAGATAATCTCATGGAACATTTCCTTATGTCAGATGTCTTTGAGTCAAACACTGAGAGACTGCAACACTGTTCAGTGTACTGTCACTGGTGAGATTTCATCAATGCAGGCTGGAGGGAACCTGACCCAAAGCCCTGACAGAGAAAATGATGAATCTCACTCATTTTCATGAACAAGAAAAGAACAATGTACATAACAGCATAGCATAATTTCTACACTGCACCATATGCAATCCAGTATCAAAGTAGAAGCCTTTGAGTGATGGAGAAAGATCAGGTCTTTAACTTGTTTTCGGCTATTAAAACAAACAAAGATTCCTTGTGTAACACTGCATAATTCAAATCAATATTCTTCTTCTACACATTCTGTCATCTTTGATGAGATGGGAATGTCTCCAGTATCTAATATCACATGATTTGGAGAAACTACAAATAGTTACTATCCCATTCCCTGGCTCAGAGGCTCCTGGCAGAGAATATAACTCTCACAGAAGTTACTGGTATCCTGCTGCAGGAGATTAAGCCCCCCATTTTACATGTGGTAAATATGAGTAACTACATTAACCTTAAGCTGAAGGAGAACATTTTGTTATATAAGCACATCCCTGCTTCTGTAATGCTATTCATATTAACACAAAACACAGGGGAGATTAAGCAAGTAAATTAAATTTATTAGCATTCTGCTGCTTGCCTCCTAAAGAGTGTGGGATTCAGGGGACTAAAGGCTCCTTCTCGTGTGGCACAGATTCCAGGTTGGATGCCAGAGGGACAGCCACACGTGGCAAGGTGGGTGGGTGTGTCCCACATGGTACACTTTTTATTGGGAGGCACAGCAACTGCTCAGGTGCATGTCAAAACCTCATGTCACTAACACTAGAAAAGACTATTCTCTGGTTTAAATGGCTGTATATTTGGAACAGGAACTGAAATATAGTATTCCGTTTTATTCTGTTCAGGCACAGAGGAAGAGGCACAGATGTATTACACTAGCTAGACATATTTAGAGTCCTCTATTCACCTGCTCCACTAAATCCTTGGTTGAGCATGTGATAATCCAGTAGACTAGAAAGAGAATACAGAATTAAGGTGGTGGGGAGGGAATATCCTTCTTCGAAAATGCACAAAAGTTCAAGACATTTTCTTCCTCTCTATGCACACATAACTCTCACTGACATCAGCTTTGGGACTGAAGCTTAGAGAAAGAATCAAAGATATATTTTCTCCTACAAGCTCACTGCAAGAACTGCTAAAGTCAGGTAAATGCAACTAGAAGGAAAAAAAAACCTGTATTTTTCTTTACAAAAGAAAGACTTGGGCAGAAACAAACTTTGATGAGTTGTCAGTCAGTATTTACATTATTGCTGTGTTTAAAGCAGTGCATACAGGTTTACATCAGGAAACATCCAGGGCTAATCAGTGCAAGAGTTAAAAACAGAGATAATTCCAGCTTCTGTCTATATCCAAGACTGTCAGGAATTCAGTTTACAACAATTACTCTAAGTCCAGATTCTTCTTTTCCTGCTTGGGTCAGTCTTTAACCAGTGGTTAAATGAAAAACAGAGTTGACTGGGATGGGAAATCTTGGCAATGGCTTGGACTATTTCTCCTTCTACAATCCTCATCAAATAAGGGGCACACAACAAATTGCTTATCTCCAATCTGCAATTCTCCCCTCCACCCAGCTGTAAATCTGAATTAATTAATAAACGCCCTTATGTTTTCAAGGTCTTGGAAAATGAAGAGCACTCAGCAAAATGGATGCACTGACAGTGAAGGGTGTTTGTGGGTGGGTTTTTTATGTAAATGGAAAAATCTGTGAGGCAGCAGCTCCTTCATCTGTGCCGTGAGTGCTAAAGTTAGACAACTTAAAAGGAAATAAAGGGAATGCAAATAAATTATGCTTTGAACAAATGTGACCTTCCCTAGAAAATGTCTGAGGCCTTATGGAGCAGAGTCTCCAACCACACAGGGAGGCCAATGACACCATGAAGTCAGGGGGCTTCACGCTGGCTTTGGTCTGTCCCTGCTGGCTGTGGACAACTCTGCTTTGTGGCTCCTTTTTCCCTCACATAACTAAGCATGCACATAACAACACTATTTTATGCATTTCCACAGCCACCCTGTAAAGCTCAAGCACCCTCACAAATAATATAATTTAGGGAGTAAGATGACAGAGTCACAGGATGGCCTGCATTGGAAGGGACCTTAAAGATCATCCAGTGAAGGTGTCATTCAGGTATGACAATTGACGAGTTAGGGATGTCACCACTAGATAAACAGAAACAATATGTGAACTAACAGGATCAATTCCTGGAGACACACTAAAACTGAGTAACTTCTGGGGGGGGAAAAAAGGGTAACTGAAGATACTGAGCTAGAAGAACCCTTTAGTTCTTGAAATGTGGATTCTCAATCCAATCTTAATCTTGACACGGCCAGTAAAGAGAGAGACTTTGAAGTATAATTGCAAATTACAGTTGGGGTCTTCAGCACAAGAAAGACATTGGACCTTCTGGAGTGAGTCCAGAGGCCACAGAGCTGCTCTGAGGATTGGAGTCCCTCTGCTCTGGAGTCAGGCTGCGAGAGCAGGGGCTGTTCAGCTGGAGAGGGGAAGGCTCTGGGAGACCTCACTGTGGCCTTCCAGTACCTTAAGGGAGCTTATAAAAAGTAGGGAGAGGGACTTTTTGAATGGGCAGGCAGTGACAGGACAAGGGACAACAGTGTCAAACTGCCAGAGAGCAGAGTTAGAGTCGATATTGGGAAGAAATTCTTCCCTGTGAGGGTGGGCAGGCCCTGGCACAGGCTGCCCAGAGAAGCTGTGACTGCCCCAGCCCTGAAGTGCCCAAAGCCAGGTTGGATTGGGCTTGGAGCAAGCTGGGATAGTAGAAGGTGTCCCTGCCCATGGCAGGGGGCTGGAACTGGATGGTGTTTAAGATCCATTCCAACCCAAATCATTCTGGGATTCTGGTGAAAACACAAATCCTCAGATTTTTCCTCTACCTTACAATAATACTTGAAGTACCTTCAGTCAGAAATGCAGTGATTTAGTTTCTGTTTTTCATTTTAAAATGCAAAGCTTATTGCAAAGGGGTAGATTTGGTGAAGGAAAAAAGTGAAACAGGATAAAACTGATGAGTAAAATTGTGACTGCAGTTCACATAGTGGGGAATGAAGCTCCTCAGGACAGCAGAGGCCACCATACCAGAGCCCAGAACAACACATGGTCCTTGGCTTCAAATTTCTGCATAAGAAACCTCTAAATTCACCTCCCCCGTGCTGACACACGTTGTCAGAACTGGATGAGGGTATTTTGGGAAGGGTTACAGAACTGGTGTAGTTTCATTAGAACTGAGAGATGTGGGCAGTGAGGCCCCCGACCGCAGATCACATTCCGACAAAAGCAGGTACAACTATGGGAAACATTAATTAATGGAATAAACCTCAGGAAATACCACAACTCCTAACAAAGCAACTAAAGCATAAGGTAACATTCTTTATTATAGAAATCAAAGCAATAAATCAAGTATTCTGAATAGAGCATTCTCACTGGCCTGTTACTTATGTCTCTGGAGTAATCCCATTCATCCCTTTAACACAGCTGGGTAGAGGCAGATGGGAAGTTGTCAGTACCACAGGGAAACCTCCAGAATTTCTGAAATGTACCTTTTGTTCTTTATTTTATCCATTTCATGCATCTGATAGCCTTAATTTTCTTAATACGCTACTTGTTCAATTTATATGAGCTCCTCCAGTCCATCCCCTGCACTTGTGGCAAATCTATACTCACACTTGACAATAAAGTCACGGTAATATGATTTTATTGTTGCTGTTATCACCACCATTATTATTAAAAATCAATAATGTAGATCGCTCAGCAAAATGTCCAGTACCAAAATCAACTGTTAAACATCTAACAACAATATTAACACATTATCAAATCCATATGGTGTAGGAATGGATCTCTCTTCCTGCATGGATCCCTCAGCTTTTGGCAGAGTTTCTGTAATTTATTAACAGGACCAGGTACTTCTGCAGTGAGAAAATTAACTTGTACCACTGCAGTCTGTGAAGTACAAACCTGAAGTACATCACAATGATAAACCCTCAGCACCTATGTGGGATTTGCCATCTCATCTCTGATGAAACGCATTTTAACCTGTCAGTCTCCTGACAGTTTTTACCTGTCTCCTTCTTCGACATTTTGTTCTGTAATTTTAAAAAATTGGCAGCCTATCTAGCCTTTAAAAAAACCCCAATTTTAACCATTTTCCTACATGTCTACTCGCTGAATCAAGAACTAATATAATTCTCCAGGGAAATCAGAATCAGCAAGAGCTTGTGTATCAGCTTTACCACAATTCTCATTTTACATTATGGACATGTGAAAGCATAAGACATTCATATCCAAAAAGCAAAAGCAAACTAGTAGATCCCAGGTGAGCAAAAACCCATGAGAAGATGGGAATATCTGAGGAACTTGGTTTCCTTCTGCCTCCTTCAAACCCACATTTTTAATATCTTGGTTTGGTAAAATACCACGCTTTTGTTTTCCTCCTGCAGAAGCCTTTAGCACGTCTGCCAGAAATCACTCCTGGAAAACAGACACTGCAAACAAACTGTTTTCCACAGAACTTCAGCTGAATCAGGGGAAAAACAGATTCAGTACGTGTACTCATAGTCTTTCTCTGACAATATTCGACTTCTTCTACATATTTCAAGAAAGTCCCAAATACACAGGCAAATTCTGAATGTTTGACAAGCACAATTTGAGAAATCCTCGTGGGGAAGCAGTGATTAGAGAAGGCAACTGGCAGCTGGGAAGCCCACGCTGTATTCCCTGTTTCATTACTGATTTCTCTGGATGACCTTGTCAAGTCATTTAATGCCTTTCTGCCTGTGTTTCCCTATCTGCAAAATGTTTAGATAAACACCTCCCTTTTGGAAACACTGCAAAATTGTTTATTTTGGAATGTTCCTCCGATGTTAAAGTGGCTCTTGGGTATGACATTAGATGAAAAATAAAACAGCCACATTTGACATGAAAGTCAATCTAGTATTTTCTAATAGATTAAAATTCACAGTTTAATAGATTAACCCTGTACCCAAAAGTTTTATTTTAGGTGAGACAGCAGTTACTCATTCTATTTTAATCTTACTCATCAGCCAAGCCAACATCATCAGTGCAAACCACGAAAGTAAGAAAAAGCAGAAAAAAATGGCATAAACTTTGTTCTGCTTAATTTAAGAAGTAGGACTATTTAGACAAGCTTCGTCTTGGGCAGGTATGTGTTGCTGGCAGAGGGTAATGCTGAGAACTGGGATTAAAGTTCCACAAGGCCACTCAGGTCAGTCCCAAATGGTGCCCAGCCCCTCCCTGCCCCCTCAGCGACCTTGACCGGCTCATTCACATTATTCTTAATGGCCAGGACAGGTTCTATAAATGGAATACCTAAGTGCAGTCTTATTATGAGTCATTTCACCATCACTCCTCACCCAGGGAAAGTGTAGTATTCCATAATTGTGCGAGCAAACTAATAGCAGAGAGGGAACAAAATGGGGAGAAGGGTGCAATTTTGATGTATTAATCCAGCTGTTGGCCCATGCTGGTTTAAAAACATCCAGCATACACTGGCAAGGGCTTTTTAACAGATCCCGCTTCAGGTACCACAAAAGCCCTGTCGCAACTCCGTGAAGTAAGCACCACACCAAAAGATGGAAAGTATGTAGGACAGTGCTTTTACAGGGACTGGTGTTTCACCTGCGGAAGGATGTCTGCTGACATCGCGGCCGGCTTCTACGGGCGTTTCTCTGAGGGCACCGGGACCTCCACCTTCTCCTCCTCTGCGCTCCCTCAGCCCACAAAATGGCGGCCCCGCGCGCTCCGCTCCCCTCCCCGCCGGGCGGGCCCCTCACACGGGCACGGCCGGAGGGTGTTGGGAGAAAGGGGAGGCTGTGGCCGCGCTCCTCTCGGAGAAGGAGAGGGGAAGGAGAGACGGAGAGAAGGAGAGCACGAAAGCAGGCGCTGGGACTGGGGCGCGGCCGCGCTGAGGGGAGCGGAGCGGCCACGCCGCCGGCTCGCCCGCCCCTGAGGCCCGCCTGGCGCTGATTGGCGAGCGGTTCCCGCCACGCGCCCTCTCCTCCCTCCTATTGGCTGGTGCTTCCCGCCCCGCTCCCCGCGCGCGGCCCCGCAGCGCCCCCTCAGGGCGCCATGGCGGCGGCCGGGGACGCCTCCCTCCTCGGCAGCGCCACGACGTGGCCCTTGAAGCGCTATGGCCGCTTCCTCCCCCCGACGGACGGCGATGAGGAGGGACACAACACCTCGTGGAAGGTGCCGCCGGCGCGAGGGGCGGCGGGGAGGTGTGGCAAGCAGGCATAAATGAAGCCTTTCGGGTGTGGTTTTTCGAGGTCCAGGGCTAATGCAGGAATCGGGAGAAATTTTGCTTCACGAGTTATTAATATCAGAGGTGGAATGGTTAGTTAGCCCACTTTTTTTTTTTTTTTTAATTCCTTCATTCATCAGTGACCAGTGGTATTAAAATCTGGAGATCAAGTTGAAAGAGTCCAGAGGGTTGTTTAAAGTACTTAAATCTGTATGTCGAGGTACAATTAGTAAAAAAGTCATTAAATGTGCCTTCTGCCTGCGGGAGTGTAAGGCAAGTTGCATTAGTGAGATGTGAATTACACACCTGGCTTCCAGCACCGACCTGTGAAACCTTTTATTTTGCACTGGAAAGGGCAATTATAGATTCTGTGCTTACAGAGATGGATTTTTCTTCATCTGTCTTTTTAAAGGTGTTTGAGTCAAATGAAGAATCAGGTCCCCTTGTCCTCACCATTGTGGTCTCTGGCCATTTCTTCATTTCCCAAGGGCGAACCGTTCTGGTGAGTTTCTCAGTTACAAACGATGTTTCCCCCTTTGTGTTACCATCAGCATTAAACTCCATTTCCCTTTTCAAATTCACCTTCCACTGAGTGGAAACTGCCGACTTTGTTTTGTTCATGGTTATTCTCATGTGCTGCTTTCGCTTCACTATCAGAGTAGTGCTAAATACATTATTTCAAGCTGAGGTGCAGGAATTCCTCTGTAGTTCTAAAAGTGTAGATGAAGAGGTAAAGCTAAGTGCTACTGATGTTAAAAGATCAATTTTAGCAATTTATGGTTGGGGGTGTTTTTTTATGATTCTTCTGCCTAAGAAAACAGAGAAAATACATTGTTAAGAAAGAGATAAAACTGTAATTTCCTGTAAGATTTGCAGTGTGGTCCAGCTAATTTCTTGCCACTGACCCGTTGGTGTTTTAGTCTGATAATTTGGTTTCTGATAAGGTTTGTTTTTTCTGTGTTGGATAATGTGATCTAACATGCAACATACGTCTTTGGAGACAAAGTGACAATTACAAGGTTTTGTCAGCTGATTTTCCTGTAAGCATAACCAGCTACTAAACTGAAGATTTTGCAGCGACACCAAAGAGGTTAAAAGGAAGACTCTGTCTAGGAGGAGTGGCTTTGATGCTCATGACATGACAGAGAAGGCCTTGCTGGAAGGTGAAATTAAGTGTGTTCAGAGCATAGCACCAGTACTCAGTGATGATAACAAGTAGGAATTGACTGATAAATATATTAGAAAGCTATTACAAACCACTGGAAGATGCTGCAGTATAAAGATAACAAAGCTTTTTAATACAGAATGTGTAAGAGACTG
Source organism: Scytalopus superciliaris (assembly GCA_013400415.1). Lineage (NCBI taxonomy): Eukaryota > Metazoa > Chordata > Aves > Passeriformes > Rhinocryptidae > Scytalopus > Scytalopus superciliaris. The sequence goes on from VXBX01009908.1 coordinate 1,102,030, forward strand.
TGTTGCAGCTTTAAATATGTATAAGCTTATAAATTAGTTTTTACTGTGCCTCTTAAAAGATCTTAAACTTACAGAAATGTAAGTCTAGGGGGAGAACCAAGGATATCCTTGAATTTTTTGGCCTGTGTGTTAGAATTGAATAGGTAATGCATGAGCTAACAGAGCTGTCAGCGTGGAGAGCCCTCATACAAGACGTGGCATTTGGCTCATATTTTGTGAGGACAAGGTTAAAATGGAACATGGAAAGTATTTTAGCAGTTGTGTTGAATAAGAAAAAGGGATGGAGTATTGAAAATGTAGATGGAAATGAGACTTGCTGCCATCTCTTAGCAAATTCTGCTTGGAAGGATTCAGTGCAGGATGCCCCTCTTGAGGGGCTGATCCTTTTCCCAGTGTCCCAATCACATGGCAGTACCTGTTAGCAACTAGTGACTTGCACGACTCTAAATGTCCTTGAAATAACCACATAACATATAACTGCAAGTTAGTTTTAATAACTAATTAAAGACCAAACAGAGACAACCAAAAGCTGCAGCCCTTCAAAGACGTGTCTGGCAAAGGCTGAATCTGGCAAGTAACGGGGGCAGATAAAAGTGTGTTGTTGGAAGGGATGAAGTATCAAAAAAGCTTTATAAAGACTTGGCTGAGAAAAGTACTTTCTTGCAGCTCTTGGGTTTAGTGGCTAGTGAAGCTTTCAGGCAGCTGCCTTGCTTGAAATGCCAGATGAGGAATTTCTGGGATCTATCAGGACTATTTCAGCTTCTAAGAGACTCTGAAATACTGCAGTGACTATCACATTGTGCAGAAGAGAGGTGGAACAGACATGCTTGGCAAATGTGACCAAATATAATACTGACAGTTTAAAAAAACCTCCAAAGTTTTCAGGGTTTTTAACATTTATTTTGACAATGCTTCTATATCAGTCTTAAGGCAAACACTATCATTTTCTTATGTGTTACAGACAAGTTACACAAATTTGGTTTTACAACCTGTCAGTTCCTTTGGGTACGCTTCTCTGAGTCCATGTATTTGGGATCATGGTGCAGGTGTGATCTGTGCATGTAAGACTAAACTGGTGTGAGAGGCTCTGGTACGTGCACGCCTGTGGATATTTCTGAAAGGCTGGAGGAGTTGCAGTCCTCCCACTTTTCCTCTTAAACATACTTGACTGGCTGAAAAACCCACCAAATACCCAATCTACTAATTTTCATAGAATCACAGAATGGTTTGGGTTGGAAGGGACCTTAAAGCCATGGGCAGGGACACCTTCCACTGTCCCATCCAACCTGGCCTTGGGCACTTCAGGGGTGGGGATTTTGCAAACTCCTTATTGTGATGCCATATAACAAAAAACCCAGCTTGCAGCTCAGGCTGTGTTACTGCCACAGAGATAATCAGAAATGGTTAATCTCACTGGTTCTGTCTCCCTCTAGTCTCCAGCTGTCAGGAGCTGTCACAAGCCTGTCACAATATTTAAACAGGCTTTGTACATGCTGTGTTCTGGAGCCTGTCACAGACTAAATCCACTCAGTGGGGTCCGTCATGGACATTCTGTCACAGGGGATAATGCACAAGTTTCTGCTCCAGAGGGAATGTATCAAGTTTGATGGAATGCTGCAAATGATGGGATAATTTTATTTGTACTCTCATTTCTTCCTGCTGGCCTGGGATACTGACTATGTCCTTTTGACTGCTAAGGTGTTCTCCAACACTTAAGTGCTGCCTTAATGCACTGGCATTGAAATTCCCTCTGATGTACTTACACAATTCTTTCTTGCTATGTGGTAACTGCATCCTTTAAGTTGTTGGTGTCTGGTCTTTTGATCTATCTTCTAATCCCTACTTTTCAGACCTTTTGATGAACTACAGGCTCCTGGGTTTGAGGGAATTGGATAACAATTATCTTAGCTTTGTACAACTGCACCGGAACACCGTGAGGCACAACATCTGTGTCACAGGAACACCATTTCCTTCTCAACATGCATAACTACTGTATTCTAGTAAAATTTTCATGAATGAATAATAAAATGATTTTTTCTATTTTTCACCACACACGAGCATTCACTACAACTCCATTTGCACAAAACTGAAATAGCTGTGTACAGAAGGAAATTTCTGTTTCATTGGTGCCTGGACTAACGTGATTCATACTAGGAATAATATTCAAGTGTTTCTGACTTGCTTTCAAAATACTTTCTCTATGATGGGTGTATTTATGTATTCTCTTAGTCCTTTTTATTTTTTTTGAGCAGGAGAGTTAAGAAACTTTTCCTTAATGAATTATAGTTATTTAGAGTCCAGTGAAACCGGCTCTTTTATGATCGTTTCTAAGAACAGTATTTATAAAATAGCAATGAAATATTCACATGTCCTAACAAATGATTATTATTTTTTTTAATAAATACAGAAACAACTGTTTTCTTTTCCAAATAAAATCCATGCCTTGTGATCAGCCAAATGGAATGAAGAGGAGGGTAAATGGAACTTCAGAGCACAGAACATAAAAATCCCTGATGCGTAATGCAAATTAAAAAGTGTTTTGATTTGTTTTGTTTTGTTTTTTTTTTTTTTTTAAAAAGTTCTTCATTTAGAATTAAATTACGTAACGTATTTGTAGGACCTGCTTTTGCTGCAGTGTTGCCTAACAGACTGCATATTTGATGGCAGAAAATCCTCATTCTTGCATACTGTAGACAATGGAATTTTACAGTAATATCTCAGCAGCATCTCTCTTAATTTCTGGCCATACTCGAGGTACATCTTGTTCTGTTTACCACAACTTTTATTTCCTTTCCCCTCTTTGAATCAACACATCATGAAAATTATATTTTGGTGTTTTATTCAGTGTAATTATTTCTGGTGCTAGAATTCATAATATCCTACAAATTAAACAAATTGAAATTGTGAAGAGGACTTACTTAATAGGATAAAATTAATCCGGAATAATTGATTTGTGACCTGATCTTTTGAAGTGTAGACTAAATGTCCTTAGTGCCCTCCTGGTCCCCTCCTGACTTCTAATAAGCTACCAGTGCATAGGGTACAGTAGATTCTAACTCATTAATTAGGCAAGCATTCAGCAGACATTCTCATGTTCCTGATGCTCTCTTTGCAGTGCCTGAAACTTAGGCACCAATTTTTTGAGATGATATTCACAACAGTGCCTTGGGCAGGGATGGTCCCTGTGCAATAAATGAGGACACTTGACAGAAACCTGGGGAGTGAGCAGGTTGCTAATGCTGCTTAGTTTAGTGGTAATACACTGAAAAGCTACAGGAAGTTGTTCTTTTATTAAAGGTCCTATGATTGCTACTTGGAAGAGTAGAAAGAGTCTTAGTTTTGTTGACTTATTTAGTACCACAATCCTAGTTCAAAAATTTCAGTTTTAGTTTGTTTATTTTAATATGTGCTGTTGACATGATGGTTTTGGACAAGCTGAGTATCCTGCATTAGCTTGCCCATTTATGTTTGATGTAAAGGGCTTCTGATGTTTACTGTTCTCTTGCCCCAATTCCTCTAAACCCAGCTATTAGAATAGTCTTTTAAGAATAGGGATTTCTGGTAATGAAGTGTATTTATAGAGTTTAACAGGGACATAGGAATTTGGTATCATGAATTAAAGAAGAAATTAATGGGATGCCCTGAAGAGCTTTAGCCAGGTAAGCCCATGGCATCTTGTTCCCCTCTCTGTCCCTGGACAAGTATCACTGTTCTAAAGAGTAGTTTAGGCAAAAAAAAACCCAAACCCAACAAATCAGGTTCTCACTATGATATATCAGGGTCTGTCCTGAGTTAGGGGCTTGTCTTTGCCCCTCACTCCTTCAAGGGGCTGTTTGTACCCATCATGGGGAACTCTTTCTAGAAAGGAAGCACAAGCTCGTGCACCCAACCCTTTGGCCAAAGGTTTTTGGTTACTGAGTCCCCTCAGGGGTGGCTGGTGTGTCCTTTATTTACCTTTTCCTTTAGCTTTCCTGCCTCTGTACACACAGAGCACTCTGTTTAATGAGTTCAAACCCTCATGTTCTTTTCCACAATCAAACAAGCTTAATAGCAAGATTTAAGATTCTGAGAGATTAAGGGTAAAAAAATTGCATACAAAAAGATAATGCAGACTTAGCATCCTTTTATTCCTTATTCCTGGCTGTCTGCCGTGGTTGTTGGGGTTGGAAATTTTTGCAGGGACAGTTTTCTGCAACCCTCACTCTACAGGTTGTCCTGTTGGGGGATTATTTTTTTCTTGTCATATTGGCACTTCTACTCTTGACTTTGCTTCCAAGACAGCTCATACTGCAGAAATAAAACCTAATGTATTTGGCCTTATTTAGATCTTGGAAAAAGATACAAGTGAGGAAAATTTCTACTTGCAGGTGTGTTACAAGGTAACAGTGACTACTGGAGTGAAATTACGTTCAGAGTTTCATTTTCACACTGTTCTGTTTCTGCTGGAATTACAGTTTTATTCTACAGGCATTAATGAATAGTTTTCATTTTTTAGAATAGAAAACTTGTTATAGAAGAAAGTGTAAAACAGGAACTCCTTTTTTGGGAAGGCAATGAGTTAAAAATCGCTATTTTTCAGATATATGCAAGCATTTGATTTAGAATCTCTGTGTCAAGTTTCAAGCATGCACGGTTTCGTTTCTTGTAATAACCTATTAATAACTAAATCCTTATTAAAGTGATCACCATCAAAACATTACCTGTAAACATGTTCTGCAATTTCGCTTGTTTTTGGGAAGCATCTCAGTTTTGCCTATTCTTTAGAGCTCTGTATAATACTTGAACATAATTTATAAGCTTTTTCAGACTGCCTGCTCTCACACCTTTATTTTTACTGCCTTTTGAGATAATTGTTAATAACAGTCTTCACAACTACAGTATTTTTGCTCTGTTTTGATCAGAACCACATTGTGGAGATAATCTGGAGATAATATTACCATTCCTTTGTTGCCACATTAGGCACTGTTATTCAGTGTGTTAAATTACAATATCCTGAATATTAGAGGTCAAAAATGTTTCTTGCAAATGAACATTCCCAGTCTGTGGGATACCCAGCTGAGTCCTTAATCCATAACACTGTACACCACATACATTCCCTATAACTGTGAACTCAGAGAACAAACTTGTATTTGCATTTCGTGACCCTATTAGAACTGGCAGCCCAAACTGGAGAATGTGTCTCACTGTGGTATTCTGGGTTTTGTTTGTCTTCTTCAGTACTGGTTGTCATTAAGGGCAGATTAGATCATGTTTGTGACCCAAAAAAAGTTTTTCCTCCTAAGCTGTTGTTTACACATAGTTTTGTTTGAAAACACCCAGCTTGTGAAGGAGTGAATCTAAACTAATTGATGCAAGCTAGCTTTGCTGAACTGGTACACAAATAACATTCCTTAAATATATATTAATTTTTAGTTCAGATAGGGTTGCAATCTAACAAAAAATAGATGATCTGTTCCTGTGTTGCTTAGCACCACAGGGTTTCTAGAGGATATAATAAAAAATACTCATAAATAACATGCAATACCTTCCAACACACATCACAGAGCTCATTACCCAGCAGCTTTTTGAATGCTGAAGCGTGCAGTCAGAACAAAAGTATTCCCCAGTTAATGGTGGGCCCGATGACTGTAAGGCAGGATCAGCCTTACTGGTTTCTCTGGCTCCTGGAAGCTGTGGTCACATCTTGTCTGCTTCAGAAACATTTGAGAAACATCTTGGTTTCTGCTTCAGCTTAATTCCACTCGGAGTCCTCCCTCTGAGAAACTCACATTTTTGTCAGAGATGTAGAAACTGTTTCCCTTAACCACAGTTTTCTTACAGGTCCAGTCCTGGGGAATGACAGAAGTTTGTGCCTGACTGAGCATTAAAGATAAAACTTAGAAAAGTACTGCCATTTTTCTCTTCATATTATAAACATTTGCGCTCTTGTGCCTCTGCCCAGTTCTAGGCTGCCTTTTTAATCTATTCTGATTAATCTTACACTGCCATCTGGCTTTGCTCGTGGCCAGCTCTGACTCAGGCAGCAGTGGGTGCTGCCTGCTGCAGGCAGCATGGAGCACAGCCGCCCTTCCCTGCTCTGTCAGCGTGGTGGCAGCACCAATCCACAGGGACTGCTGCTTTTTTTGTGTCACTGCCTGTGGCCAAAGCACATTTAGAGTCAATTCATCATCTCTGGAAAGGCACAAATGGACTGTAGGCTCAATGTATTGCCTTGCAGTCTCCAGGCTCTGCCCCAGCCCAGCTCCTGGGTGTTGGCACAGATCCTCCCAGCTTCCAGTGGTGGAACCAGGGATACATTTATTGGGCTTTCCCTTCTTGTTCTTCTGAACTCATTTACCTGGATTCATATGCACTGGCACAGGTTGGGCAGACAAGCTGTGGCTGCCCCATCCCTGAAAGTATTCAGGGTCAGGTTGGACAGGGCTTGGGGCAACCTGGGATAGTGGAAGGTGTCCCTACCCATGGCAGGGGTGGGACTGGATAAAATTTGCCTTAATTGCTGCTTAGAACTGAGGAAAATCTGGAGGGTCCTGACTGTAATGACAATGCCTGATGTAAACAATTTAACAGCAGAGTTCAGTCAGCAGAGCTGAGTTTGTGTGAAATCTTCCCTCTCCTTTTTCAGGCAGCTTGCTCATGCCAGATCAGATCTGGTGTATTGTTCAAGGGCTGCACTGAATTTTTAAGTTTTATTTAGCTGTTCTGCTTGGCAATTTACAATCAGCCCAAAGTGCAAGACAAGTGAAAATACTTTCTGCTTTGTTTTTCAGTTAAATTTTGGGATTGAATAATTAGGAGTATGTAAATAAAAACTCCAAATGCTGTTTTTTCCCTTGTTTTACCTCAGAAACAGGACGCATGAAAGGAGGACAACCTGGGAAATGTCAATAAAATAGGTGATAGGAAAGTTAAAACAGTGGCTGCCTTCTGTGTTTTCTTTGAAAACAGCAATTATTTTAAGGAGATAGCATTTGTCCAGCCTTCATCTACAGTGAAAGGAAAAACACTATAAAAACAGACTGAATATGGGAACAGCTATATTTAAATAAACACAGTTGGTATGTCTCCAAAACAGAAACTGCTTGAACAGAGCAAGCACAAGGGGCCACAAGTTAAAGTGGCCTAATGAAAGAATGGCATAGTAGAATTTTGGGGCCTGGCTTTGCTTCTTGTGAATTGCTCATGAATTCTTCCTGTTGTTTTGACCTTGAGGCCTTTCGCACCTTGGCAAGTCCTACCCTAAGGCACTTGGAGTGTTCAGTGCAGAGAGACACATGGCAAGGGACTGGCCCTCTTACCTGCTGTCAGCACCTGTTTTTACAGTGCACAAAGAGATGCTTTTCTCCCTCTGACCCCGGTTCTTTTGGGAATGGTACTCACCTGCTGTCGGACATTCTGGAGTCTCTCATGGCAGGTGATGTAATCCAGTTTGCCTTTGGTTCAATTCTTCATTGCTTTTCAGACTGTAAAAGTGCAGTTTAAAACCTACATGCAGTTGCTGCAGGAGATTATAAAGCCAGTGCTGCCAGCACAGTGAAGGAGCAGAATCACTGAGGTGATTCCTGTACCAATATAGGATGGCACATGGTTTTCCAGCCTGGACCTGCCTAACATGGGCAGTCACTGTGGCAAACTCTGCTGGCAGTCCAGGATGGACATGACTTGTAGTTTTTGACCCCTCGGGCCCTTTGAAAAGCAGCCTGTACCCAAGCCATGGTCATTGAAAGCACAGAAAACAGGTGCCTGATTTCCACCCTGCCCTTAAATTTGTTACTGGTTTTTGTCCCTGGACTTTGCTAACTGAGGCCTCAAAGTGCCTTGGAAGACACAGTCCATTGCCTTGCAGTTGTTCTGTGACATTCCACCTTCCTGGGGTGTTCTCACAGGATGCTGAGCAGTCCATCCAGTTTGGAGAGACTGATAGTAATGCAACAGAAGTATAAAACATCTTTATCTAATTATCAAAGCTGTTGCTTGTTTCTCTCTGAGTGCCATCTGGAGTAAAGGCCTCGCTGGATTAAAGCGAGTGCTGTCCCATTCCCCGGCTTTGCCTGCCCTCTGCTGCCCTCCCGGGCAACTTCAGCTCTAATTGCAGCTGGTTTATCCTGCATTTCATTGAGACTTTGATAACGTGCACAAATATAAAACAGATAGGGAACTTAGAACATACCTTGGCATGGTGGTGTTACTGGAGCTACAGATTTAATCCAACTTCTGTATTGGCAGTTGTTTGACAGATACAAAAATTGCACAAATGCGGTGCCTAATCTTCATCAGGGATTTAATTACATCACAGAACTGAAGCCTGTACTCCCAAGTGTTGCGTTATTTGCTGTGCAAGTGTTTCGTGTCCTTTATTTCAGGAGGGCTTTTCACTGATTGATTCCCACAAGTGGCTCAAGATAGTGAGGAGAGCAGACTGCCTGCTGCTCCAGGCACAGGCAAAGGTGAGTTGAGCTGCTCTGAACACTGCTAATAGCCACTAGAACACAACTAATGTTCTGGAGAAAGTCTCTGAATATTGGGTCAATTAATACAGAATTTGTGAGATACTGTAAATGGTCTGTATAAATTAGAATTTATTTATTTACTCTAGATAATAAACGATGGATTAAGTTGTCTTGTGTCTTTTGTAAATGCTAATGTTCAGGGTTTTTAGCCTGCTCTCTGAGAGTTAGCTGCAAAAACAGATGGATTGCTATTTATTATACAATCTATCTGCCATGGCTAACAATTAAAAAGGTGAAGTGAATCTCTTCCACGAGTCAGACTTCACTTTGGCAAACAAACTATCCAAGCAAGCAAATATTCAGCCATTTTGTGGCCCCTGGCACAGCAGGCTGGCGGTTCAGGTATTTGGTACTCAGTGCAACAAAAGGCATGTGTGGTTTTCTGGTCTTCCCCTCAGATCTCACAGTAAGTCACTGGTTCACCTTTAAATAATGAAACAGCACTTGTTACCAATTTATGTAAAAATCTCATGTTTTTTGGTTCTTAGATAAACTCTGATGCTCAAGTATCTCATTGTTTTAAATTCATGGGTTATGCCTGAAACTGAAACAGCCTTGCACTGTGATTTTTGCCAGTTTGCTATAAAACATGGACTGCCACTGAAGACAAGTCCCAGCCTGGGGCAGGAACTGGTGCTCATGAACCAGTATGTTGCTCCTTTTCCTGTTAACAGGCCCGGTCCCCCAGCACAGGGATTCTGCTGCATCTCAACAGGAACACAAAATCAACATCACAGTCACCCCGAGGCTTAACAAAGCTCTGAGGGACATTTCAGGCAAGGAGGAATATTAACATAATCTGAAATTAATTTGGTGCATCTAAATGTTTACTTACCACAGATTCAAGGGGCTGGATTTGGTGGCACTGAGTGGTTCTACCACACAGTTTCTCTGCTTTATGTCCGAAGTTGCAGCTGAAGCAATGCCTGAAGTGCTGTCAGTATATGAAGCTTCTGTGCTCATCTTCCTGATAAATTTTGGATTTATCTTGTACTCCTTGGTTTTTTGTAAGTCATTAATATTGCATTTATAGTGGAGCTTATTCATTACTTAGGAAGTATGATTGCAGTAGGACACTCTGGACTCTTAGCCAGCAGAATGAGGCTGGAGCCTCTCATAAGAACAGAAGCAAGATGAAATTTCTTAATATTCTTGCAGTAAGTCATTTCCCTTCATATTGTTTCCATTGAGCTCAGCTCCCCACCCCAGCATGGAAGAGGTGCAAATTTGATGATTGAGGTGAGCTCAGCATTCTTTAATAGCTCTTGTATGGTTCAGGTATGACTGCCCACTCAGTTTATGCTAAACCTTGACATCATCTCTCCAGAAAGGAAAAAATGTTTCATTTTCAAAGTCAGGAAGGGGAAAATAAAACAAGTGGTCTTTGAAAGTCTTCAAAAGGAACTCAAATTCCCTTTCTGTCATTTTAATGAGAGCTCACCTGTCTGGCAGAGCAGTTCTTGGTTATGTGCAGCTCCCTAGTTATGCTGACATCTTAGTTATTAGAGCAAATACAACCAGGCACTGGTGAAATGAGGGCTACACTTCACATTACTGTGAGATTTTTTCCCTTGAAAAGGCAGTGAGACAAGCTTTTATGCTTACACTGCCCTAAAAATCAAACATCTTAAAATAACAGGCATGTAAACACAGAGGCTGTCAGGAGGAGCTGGCTCGTGGCTGGGACAGAAAGCCTTACAGCGAGCGCTGTCCTCGCACTCGGGTTCCAGCAGCCTGGCACAGTGTCTGGGCATGAAAAACTGCATTTGCTGCTGAAACCTCAGAAGGATGAATACTCAAATAAGCCAGGCTGGGCCCAGGAAAACGTGCTGCTTTTCTAGTACTTTAACTGTTTTAAATTGGAAATGTCGAGGTCAAATGGGAAGTCCCATTAATGCACTCCCTAAACATTCAATATGCCTCTGCCTTACATCAGCTCAGGGTGCTTAGGCCAAGCTTATCACACATAACAGACTCTGCCATACCCATTTCAAGGCAGTTTGCTGGACCTCAGACACTTAAAATATTATGGTACAGCCTGTACTGGGGGGTCAGAGCTATTTGGCCTTCTTTCATTTTTAGTAGTATTGCACTGATTAAAGCAATGCATTGGAATTTCTTGCACTCCCATTCAACGTGTTGGCTTCTGTTAAAGGAACATTAGGAGAGAGCCAAACAATGTTCAGGTTTAGCTATACACAGGTAGGGTAGACCAGGTAGGTAGGGAGGGCTGGGTTTGATGCATCAGTAAGAAATCCTAACTGGAACATACCATTCCCAGAACTTCTAGTTCAGATTCTAGAGTTACCTTCTTACTGTACTGTCATGTCATTTGTTAAGTTGGCCTACCCTTTCAGCATACTACTTGCAGCAACAATAGAACAGAATTTTCCTGCTTTACATGTAAAAACTGTTGTCATGGCAAGGTTTGTTCACTTGGCTAAACCTTTAATTAGTGACAGGTGGCCCTGCATCACTTACTTACCCTTTTCTTGCATATTTTTAACTGATTTTCAAACTGGGAATCACAGTCTTCTGGCTTAGCTGCTGGGAAAAAATGAAAATACACCAGGGAAAACTTGTTTTTGGTGCAGTGATCCAAGAATCTATCGCCTTCTCCCCAACTTCAACAAGCAGGGATTTAATTAAATCCAAGTAGTTTGAGGGCATTCACAGTTAATTTACTTTGCCTGTGGTTTTTGAGCAGAGCGAGTGCCGCATGTTCCGCGTGCAGTTTGCTGGCAGTTGCAAGGAGGAGGCGCTGGGACACTGCTGCACTTGTGTTCGGAAACTGGCCGAGTACCTGCCCGTGCAGGGGGCCGAGGAGCAGAGCCAGCAGCTCTGCCACGGCCCCACTCAGGAAAACCAGGCCACGGGCACTGAACGTGGAGTAAGTAAGAACATGCACACAGCTGTCAGTGCTGGAGCTGGAACTGACAGCTTTCCTGCAACCATCTGCGTGAAATACGGGTTGGAAAGCACCTGACAGATTTTCAAGAGAATTATACAGGGTAAAAAAAATTATCAGAGCCATTAAGTAACCCTGGATTGTGTCTTTTGTGTTTACCTATTCCTGGTTTGCAGTGGTAGTGATTGCTACAGCTGTAGATTTACAATTTGAGCTTCACTGGGAACATTTAAAAACAAACTCAGGGTAGGAACAGAATGTTTCCCCCTCTCCAAGACAAAGGTGTGAGGTAAATGGAAAAGGCAGACAGTTTCTGAAGATGACTTATTCTTAAATATATGCTCTCTTGAGTGTTGAGAGCCATGGGAAGGAAGCAGCATGCTCCTGTGAGCATCCACACACAGGTTTTTTAAAGATACTTCTAGGAAGTAGTTTAAAACTTAGCTTAGACATGAAATAATGGGCCTGCAGTTAAATTGTGGTAGCTTTCATTTTTAAAGATTTGAGCAGATGTGCATACAGGTTTCATAAAAAGATGCCTTTTTACTGCATAAGGTAGCTGAGCACATTCCCTTCCCGTCAGCTCTAAAAATGGAACTGCTTCCCTCCTTGCACATACCCACACTCTGCTTGGTAACAAGCCCTTATTTGCATTTGATATTTTTCTAGCCAGATGAGCCTCTACCAGATTCCTGCGTGAGCCTTGGAGAAAGAAGATCTGTAGCACAGCTAGCACAGGTAAAAACATAAAAATCCAGCATTTAGATCCTTCAACTGAATCTGTCAGGCACAGAGAGAATGAACTATCTCAGATTCCATAAACATCTGGTAAATGTCTTCCCCTGAACATCATGATGCCATCATCCACACCAGCAAAACAGGATCTGTGTAATGATCCGGGCCAGGAAAGAAGCTGCAAACACAGGTATTTGGTGGTGTAATTACCCCATTTGTGTAAGAACAAATGGCACACTGAGAGCAAATAAATACCCAGAGGCAACATCCCAGTGAATGGCTTTGGCACTGGTTTGACTCTGCAGAAATGAGTTCTGCAGACAGAGCTGAAGTCTGTACATATCAGTCATAGAAACATGATTTGGGTGGGAAGGGACCTTAAAGCTCCTCCAGTCCCACCCCCTGCCATGGGCAGGGACACCTCCCACTAGCCCAGGTTGCTGCAAGCCCTGTCCAGACTGGCCTGGAACAACTTCCAGGGATGGGGCAGCCACAGCTTCTCTGGGCAACCTTTGCCAAGGCCTGCCCACCCTCACAGGGAAGGATTTCCTTCCCATATCCCATCTAACCCTGCCCTCTGGCAGTGGGAAGCCACTCTCTGTTGTCCTGTCCTTCCAGGCCCTTGTCCAGTGTCCCTCTCCAGCATTCTTACAGCCCCTTTAGGCACTTGAAGGGGCTTTTAAGTCTCCCCAGAGCCTTCTCTTCCCATCCCTGACCCACAGCAGATCCCATATTCAGTGGGACAGCTTCCCTGAGCAGTCCGGGGTAAATAACTTGAACTGCTGCTCCTGGGAATTTTGACCAGTGCAGGAGGAAAGGGATGAGCAGGAAGCTCTGCTCTTTCCAACCTGTTTCTGCAGTTGCTGCTCTGGGTTTTACCCTTTTTGCAGTCATAGGGTGATCACAGAATCCCAGACTGGTTTGGATTTGAAGGGACTTTAAAGCTTACCTTGTTCCAACTCCCTGCCACAGGCAGGGGATGATCCATGTTTCTTTGCATCATTTTTATAATTTCTTTGCCATTAGGCTGTGCCTTTCTCCAGGCATTGCTGTCCATGCTGGAGGCACCCAGGGCTTCTACAGCCCATGTCCTGCATCTTCCACTCTGCTGCCACTCATTTTGTTTGCACTGACCAGTGATAAAATGCCCAGAGTTCTCCCACTACCAAGAGAAAAAGCTGAGGGATGAAGATGTTTTAACACTTCAAAAGCCCCCCTAATTTACTTCAAGATATTTTCCTAAATTAAGAGCTTGTAAGTGCACACTCATTATCCCTACACAATTCACAAGGCAGTGGGTGTAGAATGGATATTCACTAGGAAGCCACACTGCCCAGAAAAGTGGCGTTTCCAGTTTAAATTTCCAATTTAAGTAATTTCAGTGGAATTTGACATTGTGTAATAACTGGGGTCAGAGCTGGGTATCACACATACCTGATCAAAGGCATTCCAACACCACCAAACCAGGGCAGATCCATCTTTATCCAGTATCAGAGGAAAACCTGGATGTAGCCGTGGTGTGCAAGGGCAGTGCAAGCCCCCTGGTTTGTTCCTTCCCCAGTCGGTGCTGCGGAGGAGGCCCGAGCTGCCCCCGGCCTACAGGCACGCGGTGTGGCCTGCGCAGGAGCTGGGGCCCTTCATCCGCCTCTGCCTCATGGACCAGCACTTCCCAGCCTTCGTGGAGGACGTGGAGAAGGAACTGCAGAAACTCACAGAAGGCTGAGAGGCACCACTGGAACACCCAGGGCTTGGGGACACAGCTCAGATGATTAAATCGTTTAAAAACAAAACCCCTGGATTTTTTTTTTTTGTCAGTGTTTTATTTTTAAAAACAGGTGAATCCACTTTTTATACATCATTGCACTTCAACAAATACACAGAACACGAGTTCATGCAGCTACAGTTACGCACATCATGAGAACCCTGGTAGGTCTATTTCTACAATCTTTAAATCATGAGAAATTACAGTGTCAAACTAAAGAGGAATAACTAGTTGCATAGAATATCACCATGCTGTAACATTTCATCATTTAAACCAAAAAGAAAAACCAAAAAGAGAAAAAAAAAAA
>VXBX01009908.1:1116406-1160535 GCA_013400415.1 Scytalopus superciliaris
AAGCAATCATATATATATATTTATAAACTGAAGGTTTGTTTTTGTTTCCAACTGCATCCCACCACCACCACCACCACCCCCTGGAACCATCCCAGCTCCGCCACCCAACAGGACACCCCGCGCTCTGCAGTTGAGCCCTTAAGGTAATTGCAATGTCTCACTTGTCCCAGTGCCAGCCCGGCAGCGCTCGCTCCTCTCAGCCATACAGTAAGGAATGAATATCAGCAGCTTCAAAATGAACCACAATGACTTCTGGTTGCCCCTCCCCCCCAATATAAATATATACTGTATATATTTTTAAGTTCTGCTGTACTTTACAAAAGAAGTCTCACTAGATGGCAGCGGTGCGGTTTGAGCGGTGCCAAATTTAACAGCTACAGGAAGTAAAAAATGGCGCATGCGTGAACCCGCCTGGCTACTGCTCATGGTAAAGAGAGTAAAGGGAAAAAAAAAAAAAGCAACATTCACAGCACATCAAGCCCAAAATAGTTTACACCTTCTACACGGAAGCATTATTAAAATTGATCTGGCTAGGTCATCCTTGCAGGAGAGGCTAAATAAGGCATGCGTTAGACAGTCATATCGTTGCTCACTTGGAAAGGAAAGAAAAAAAAGAAATCAGACAGAACTGGAGTTCTAGAACCAAGAGTTCCAACCCTTAAATTTAGCAGGTCATATTGCCATCAGTCTCTCAGAAACTTAAAGCTCTAAAAAAGAAACGAGAAAGAGGTGCTAGTCAATGGTGAACCCCCCGAGCCACCAGCCTGCAACCCACGCGCTCCCGGCGAGGGGCACGGCCTCACGCCCGCTGGGGGGGGTTGCGCTTTCCAATTGCAATGTGTGTTTTTGCAGCAGGTGGGGCTGTTAAACCACCCGCGGGCTTTAGGCGGTCAGTTTTGGCGCCCCCCAGCGCTCCCTGAGGCGCGGCAGGAAGGCCAGCGCCATCCTCCGCGCAGCCGGGAACGTTTGAATCCATGGAAAACACGCTTTGCTTCCGCGCCCCAACCGCCGCGGCCAGGGGAGGGCTGAGCCTGCCCGCTCCCAGCAGGGCACGGGGGATACTTACATGATGAGCATTTTTAATTTGTGTTTCTCTGGCGTAAGTTTTTATCTTTGTGATTGTTTGTAGAATTGGTTTTCCTGGAGAAAGAAATGATAAAGAATTACACCAAAATCAGTTACAAACACAGGAAAAATGTGTATTATTTGTGCTTACTCTGTATGTAATTATATGCAGCTGCTTGTACAAAATAATCTAAACAGCATTTCATTCTTCTTCTCTTTAAGTGGCTGAAGACAACACAGCTTTCAGACTTTGTATTTTACCACAGTATTTGTTTTCTAGCAAGCTGTTGCTTTTCTTTCTTCCAGTGCTAACAAACAACACACCAAAGGGTCCCTTACCATCTATAATGTCACATGTGATATCAGTCCTATGTTGTCACCTCCCACAACCTCCCAGATTAACCCAAGTAGTGTTTTTTTCCCCTAAAACACACTTACATGGGCCCAGCTGGTTCATCATCTGCAGCAAGAATCCCAATGCGATCCAGGAGAGACAAGGGAAGGAAAGAAAAAGAGAGTCAGTGTTTGCCCTGCGCTGCAGCCGCACTGCGAGCAGCAAACTGATCTATCTACAGCATCAAAGGCCATTCCAGTCGGGAGTGCAAGGAGTCATGGAGTTACTGTTCTGGATTCGGGTTTAATGGCAAGTATGTTGCTTCAATGGGTTTAGTTAACACTTGGAATGCTGGTCATGAAGGACTGCAACTGTAGCGGACAGATTGGTGCAACATGGTCAAGACTCATCTTGTCCCCAAGTTCCAGTGGTTCAATCTCATAAAAAATAGATGAGGAGACAAATCAACGGTTCAGTTGTAAAATCCTGCTGGTTGTTTGCTTGCATTGACTTTATTTTTAATACGTATTTTTCAATTTGTAAGCCTTTTTCCACTGCTGATGGGTAGTTCCTGGTGTCCCAGAGGGGATGTACCCCCACACTCATCTTCCCCCATGGATGAAACAACCTCTACACTCCCCCTTTTAACTCGGTGTTTAATTAGAAGGGACCAGGTTAGGAGGAAGCTGAAGGGGAACACTCAATTCCAGCCCCAGCCGTGGTCCTTGGGCAGCAGCATCCAACATCACCAGGAGTCAGGAGCTGTGACACCTCCAGACCGCTAACAGCATCGTCCTGCCAGTGTCACTTGGCAACACCATGCCCTCAAGAATTGGGGGGGGGAACTTCTGCCAATGAGGAATGTTTCGCATTAACTCTTTCACGAGCAATTGGACATTTTTTGGAATTCTCAAACACTGTATTTTCTCCCAGGCTGCAGTACAGAAGACAAAAATGCATTTAAACAGCAGTACAAAAACCAATCCAGGAAGTTAATGCTCCCACAGAAGGATTTTGGGGGGACCAATTCAGGCCCTGCTGGTTTTGGCACTCAACAGTTGCCATTCCCACCTTGTGCTGGAGGGATTTTTCACGAGAAGTCTTTGAGAAACTCTCAGCAGGATTCCACAAGGGTGCTTAGTGCACATGAAGCAGTTATGGAAATTACAGTCTTACAGTGTAGGCATCCGCATGAGCACACGCCAGGAGTAATGTCAGGAAAAGGGGACATTACTCCACCTGGACCTTCAAGGCAACGGAGAGGCAAAGCCACCGCTAGCACAGACAGTGACCGGAACAAAAAATACTCCAAAAAATAAAGAACTAACCACAAACCAAGAGCTTTACAGCCAAAATAACAGACTAGCGACACACCGGTGTCCACAGAATTCCATTACCAGCAACAGTAACTATCGGACACGGTACAGAGAACTGGGACTAGGAGGGACAGCCAGACATCAATGTGCTGTTGTATATACAGTGAGATATACAGAGACACATCAGGTACTGAAACACAAAGCACAGCAGAGGAAATCTACAGCTTCCTTCCACAAGCATCTTTTGGGAATCAGAGGATCTGAAAGCAGGCAGAGCTCGCCGCTCCGGGCGGGGCGAGCCCTGGGCCCCCCAGACCCAGCACTGCCCCCAGTGCCGTCCGTGCGGCTCCAAACTCAGCTCAGCTCTAACTAAACAGCGTCCACAGCTTTGGGAGTTTGTTTGGCTGGACTTCAGCAACAGCGAACTGCACCGTGGAGATCTCACTACAAAAACAGCCATTCTCCTCCTCTGCTCAAATATTTAAATGCCCATTTCAGATCAGTAGGTTTGTGATTAAAAAACAAAAAAAAAACCCAAAACAAAAAAAAACACACACAAAAAAAAAAAGAACAAAAAAAGAGAAGCTTCACATTTATAAAGGCTGCCATCAGGTGTTTTCCTAACAGAGATCCAACAAAAAAGCCTACTGGAATACTTAGAGAGATGGTGGATCCCCACCACTCATCCCTGTCCCATCTACACCCTAAACAGAGAGAAAAAAAATGAGGAAAATTCCTCAGTGCATCGCTATCCTGGTGAGCCATTAACTGCTGGAAAAGCATCCCCAGTACAGTACAGACAGAGACCGAACCCTCAGCGAAACCAGGGGGGCAACAGAACAACAGAAAAACCAGTACAAAATCAGACTAAAGAAAAGATCAAAAACAGCAAACTGAAATCCAAATTAGTTGTGAACGTGAATGAGGAAGTTTTAAGAGTGTTAACGTCATGACTTGTGCGTTGTATAGACTGAAGCGGAGGTTAAACAAACTCCAAAGCATGCAGAGCTCTCACTTACCACCATTTTTTAAGGGTATGATGCAATTGAAGGGGGGAAAAAAAAAAAAGAAGTCATAGTAACCGACAAGATCAATATAACTCAAGCTTTATGCCAAAGCCCTGTGCTGGTACCGTAACACGCTTCAGAGAAGGAGCTCCCACGAGCTGGGATCAGCACTGACCACGCTACACCCCTCTTCCTGCAGGGATTCCCTTTGGCATCTGGAGGGGATCTGCAGGCTCCAAAAACCCCCACTGTTTAGAGAATACAGGAATAAACCCCTCCCCAGTAACCAAGCCTTTCCTGTGGATACGGGATGACCTACTTAGTGGTGCCCCAAAAATCACACATTTCTCAACCAAAAGGTAGAAGTGCTGTTTGTCTTTAACACACGTGACCAGTCCTTCTGGGCAAAAATATGGGGGCATTAAAACTGGAAGATGATGACAAGTAGATCTCCCTTAGCTCCTCCACCTGCATTATGGGAACATGCTTTGTGCCCTCCCCCTCCCTCCCCATTTATTTCCAGCCTTAATTTAAAAGGCATTTTAGATGTCACTCAGTTGCTTTTACCGCCTTTGGAAAGCTACAGGGTTTATTTTTAATAGCAACTTAATCTTGGGTAGCATCTTGTGACTGGAGGAAGCTAAAAATGAAACACTAACAGGTTCTTCCAGCACTAAGATTCCAGTTTTTGCATCTGAAGGGATTCTGTGTCTCGGCTCGTGCTTTAACGCTTTCTAAGAATCAATCACAAAGTACTTTGGGTTGGAAAGACCTTAAAGCTCATCTCCCTCCACCCCCTGCCATGGGCAGGGACACCTTCCCCTATCCCAGGTTGCTCCAAGCCCTGTCCAACCTGCCCTTAGACACTCCCAGGGATGGGGCAGCCACAGCTTCTCTGGGCCACCAGAAACCTGCTCAGAAGTGGAGAGCAGCAGCTCCAGGAATGGCTCTTATCTCAGCATGTGGCCACCCTCAGCCTTCCTGTTTGGATCAGCACTGAGCTGGAGCCTTGTTAAACCCAGCTGCTGTTCAGTTTAAGCTCAAATGCTCAGAAGGAGCAGCCAGAGCCTGTGACAGCTCAGGGTCCTGTATGACAGTACAGCTCCTGTGCTGGGCGATTCCCACTGGGATGCAACGATGCTGCTGGGAATAGCCCATGGCTACAGGCTCACTATGCACCTGCCTGACAATTTTCTCCCCCTGATGAACTTTAAGTTTGGGAGAGAAAGATGTGGAAAACAGGGAAAAAAAAAACCTCACAAAAAAATCAACTTGTTACAAGGTACACCATTGCAGTGAAAACAGTTTGTTTCTTTTAATTACTTACAGTAATAGCAGGAACAGGGAAAGTCAAGAAAAAAACAAAAGAGGGTTAGAAAGAAATGTGGGGATATGAATGGAGCTTCTGCAGAGCCAGGAGAAACGTTTATGGGAAGTCTTTGGATTAGGCTGAGAAATGAGAGGGGAAGAATGAAAAGGGACATGTTATAACCCAGTCACCTCATGGCTTTGGACTAAAGATCATGAATACAGATTTTCAAGTAAAAACCGCTCCCATTCCTACAGGGAATGCAGCCACGGAGTTTTTACTTTCTACTTACCCCAGAGAACACCCTTTAAACCAGTGGCTTTGCAAATTTTAGGCTGTTTGATCCAACAGCAGAAACCTTTGCTAGCCTACATTCGGGTCACAATGGTTGATCCCTCTGCCTGTTGAACCCGAGCGGCTCCGGGGGGACTCCTGAGGCACGGAGCCCCTTCCTTGCCCCGGGCATCCCAGGGCACTCATGCCGGGAGCCGTGCCCAGCAGCCCCTCCGTGCATCCAGCCACATGCCACGCTCATGCAGCTCTGTCCCCACAAGCCATGGAAGCTGCACGTTCTCCCCCTGCTCTGGATTTCCCAGCCCCTGGCCGGTCTCTGGGATGTGAGCCGGGTGTATCAAAACTCGCATTTGGAAAGGGTGCAAGATTCAAGCGCAGTCTGCCCTCCCTTCCTCCTTCCAGCTCGGGATTTGGACGTGAGGGGGCTCGCAGGGTACTCACCCTGGCACAGGCGAGAACCCCCTAATCCCTGGCCACCACAGCAAGCCCTGCCCCGGGCATCCCCCGAGGCCATCTTTGCACTGCTTTGGTGGAAATAGGGATTTCATGGGTGCAAAGATCCTTTGAGCAGCAGGAAAAAGAATCAACTCACAAATCTGAGTTCTGAGAAGGAGGAAATATTAGCGAAGGAGCTCCTGAGCAGCCCTGGCCTGAGGCACAAAAAGCAATTCACTGGAACACAGAAAGCGAGGTCCATGCAAAACCAACACCTGCAGTCAGGAAATGCCAAAGTTAAAGGAGTGGCCCTGCTCTTCCAGACAGGGGAACACATTTTCCATTGGGCAAGTACCTTGTAACACCAGCCCTTGATGCCCCGAAATCTGAAACCTCAGCGGCCTCACTGCAGTGAACAAAGAACTCCAGCTGTACCCCATGGTATCTGTCACCCTCTCCAGGCCCCAGGGATGGGGCTGTTGAGACACTGAGCCAGGTCAGTCGTTCCTTCAGAACATGGATATGAGAGGGAAAGGGAATTAACTGTCTGTTTGGGCTGGTCAGGTAGAGTTCCTGGGCACTCTGGAAAGCATCCCAGACACCCAAGAAGTCTCTCACCCAGAGAGAAAATCCTGTCACATCCCCCAGTACTAACTGGGTGCTTCTGTTCAGCATCAGGCTGGTCTCACCCAAGGGGCCAGCACAGCATGCCCTGAACACTGTCATTTGTGTAGGTTTAACTGAGCCAGCCCTAAAAACATCACCTGGGGGTGCTGCATCCATCCGGCACTGCCCCAGCCAGGAGCTGAGGGTGCTTCAGCTCTCCCCTGAACAGCTCCTCCAACTCCAAAACCTCTGATCTTCCAGCACAGTGCGGAAGTGACCACATTTTGCGTTTGGTTTTCTCCCAAATGTTTAAAACAATCCTTTTAAGTGGTCCGAACAAGCCATCTTTGCCCTACTCTGTCCAGAAATTCCCACTCCCGAGATCCTCTCAGGACAGAGAGCGGGCAGGATATCAGAGGATTCCTGAATGAAGGTGGGCAGCACCCTGGGGTGGATCTGTGGCACCCAGAGGGGGGACACCACAAGTATAACACCTGCACCCTAACACTGGTTCCTTACAGGGAGCAGCCACCTGATCTGCAAAGCAGTCATCCTGCAGCAGGACGTGCCCAGCCCAACAATAACGATGCACTGGGCAGGGATCCCAAGTGGCCATCCATCCTCAAACCTGCCTGAGGGAGTGGGGCTGCTGCTCCCTGGAAGGACATCAGAGAATCTGGTGACTGAGAAAGGCCCAGAGTTATCCCACCACTGGAAGACAGGGTGATAGTGAGGAGTATCAAGGAATCTCAGTGTCTAAATTTGGACTGGTCCAAGGAGAAAATTCACATCCCAGCAGAAAGGGCACAAACAGCTCAGTCACTGCTGCAGCAGCTTCACACGAAGCTCTGCTATGACCAGAGCCCTTAAAGCTGAGCACATCACACCCAGAACTACAGAGATTTGAAGAGCCAGCTGAGGGATCTCAGCTGCTGCCCCACTGCTGGGGAGGGAGGTGTTTGGCCTCATCCTCTGCCCCAGCTGCTGCCTCAGCCACGGGCTCGCTGCTGTTCCTGCTCTGGCTCACTGTGGCACGAGGAGGAGGAGGAGGTGTGATTTGGGAAGCAGGGAGCTGAAATTCCAAAGGCTAAGCAGGCCACTGCATTCCAACATTAACTTTGGCATTTCGTAACGATGTCTTGAAAATAATAATATTAAGGATAACCAAATTCAAACATCCACGTGTGGAAATCAGCAGGCTCCCAGCCATTTCCCACGTGTGCATTTGTAAGTGCCCCTGCTCACAGGGTGTTTCCCACCACAGCACCACAGAAAGCTTCAATGCCACTACGGAAAATGCAAGAGTATCCACGGAATGCAGGACTGAAGTTGGCATTATGCCGACTGTGTCCCTTCATCCAAGCAAACCCAATACACAGGTATGCACTGTGACATTCAGCATGGATTTTGTCCTCCGGGAAGGTGGACAGAGACACATCTGTCCCCCCGGAGGTGGATCGCTCTCCAGGGCTCCAGTTTAGCTGCCCTCAAAACAACAGCAGCCCGAGCAAGCCAATGTAGTAACCTCAGTTCCTTGGCTCATCATCCCGGACAGCTCCGTGGGAGATGATGAGCCTGCATTGCTCAGGCACCTGAGGAATGGCCAGACCAGCCAGGAAAACTCCAGCCTTGGCAACAAACAGACAGTGAACTCTCCACCTCGAGCTTTACCACACAGAGTCTGCACTGCAAGGTGGTCAAGTCAAAGCCAATTCCTGCAAGATTCAGTCCATCTGGGGCTTCTTGCAGGGAATATCGGCTTACCAAATTACTGATTCCTTGTTTGGGTCCTTGCCAAACTTCATCAGATACAATTCCGAATGCAGGGAACTCTGAACAGAGTCACCAGCACGGAGATGAGGTGCAAGAGAACATTACAATTGTCTTTTCCAAGTTTTCTGGGCTGGTGAGGCCATGCTGTGGGCAGTACAAGCCCCTCAGCGCCTGGGAAGCTGTTAGTTATGCAGAGGAACATGCACTACAGTTTAAGTTGTTGGCTGCACACCCAGAGCAGTCTCCACACATGCTCTGTAAGCAGTTAGTAAGTGCTACTCAATGGTTATGACCAGAAGCTGGTTTGCTCTAGGTCGGCACTACTTCAGCCAGTTTTGATGTGCCACAGGAGTGGTCCAAGCCCCAGCCATTCTCCCACTATTGCCATGTATTACGTTTCATCAGCTGCTCTCCTCACGCTCTCAGACACATGTGAGGCCCTGTGAAGGTGGGTTTGCCCCCACTTCCCACACAAATCCCTGTTTCACACATCTACTCCCACCACCCCAAAGATGCACATCCCGCTGTGCTGGGATCAGTCCCTCGTGCAGCTCCACAGGCCACACTTGGCTGTCTCGGGAAGCATCTCCCACTGCGGAGGGCCTGGCCAGCCCAGGAAGGTGCTGAGGGCTCAGTACTGCCTGTACTGGTCCTTCCATGGGCTCTGAGGCACCCGCTCCATTGCTTGGACATATCGTGTTCCTACAGCATGGTGACATTCCAGCTGCTTGTCCCAAGGAGTCCTTGGAGAGGCTGTCTCGCTACACACCGTGGTGAGCAGCTGGCAGCACATTAAAGCCTGTTCTCAGCGTGGTTCTTGTAAATACTCAGCCTCAAGCTGCCCCTTCCCCCATCTCTAAAGAGGAAGGTGTGCAGAAGAAGCCCAAAGATGAAAGTTACCATTTTTATGTACCAAACACAGTTTTAACTAATTATTGCTACCGTCAAATCTGATAATAAAAAAACTAATCTCTATAAAATCTAAGTCAGTGGCTATGACAACTAGATATGGTTTCCAGAGAATTCCTTAAATACAAATTCAGCTACACAGCAGAGTAAGAGCCCTCCCCCACCCGTGAACACTGAAAACATTTCAGTTTTGAAGTAGCTTTGCAGTCCCAATCCCTTGAAGTGCAATGATTCCTTAGTTTGAAGTGTAATGTTTCCTTACAGAACCTGCCCAGTGTCCGACCCCAATGCCACACGGAAAAGGGAATTGCTATCCATCATGGAGTAGTGGCTTCCAGCTCTCCCCCTGTGCTCCTTAGGGCTGACAGGCAGGATTTTCCAGGGCTACCACAGCAGGAAAGCAATGGGAGCACCAGACCCCTTGTGCAACAAAAGCTTTAGGTATCGATAACCCCCCTCCCACCCCGTGGTTTGAGATCTCTGGAAAATCCAGCGTTGGGACCCTCTGGGCTTAACGTCTGGAGAGGGAACAGATGAGAAAGCAAAGAGCTTGGAGCTGGACAAACTGGGCTGCTGGTCCTTCCTGCCCCAAGGCCCCACTCTGTTCTGCTTCCACAAGTGCTCTTCCCCTTGCTCCTTGTGCTCCGTGCTCACAGGCGGCGCTGGGCAGACTTACCGTCCGGGACTTCGTCCGGCCGCTTCCTCTTCTCATAAATAACTATGATGACGACGAGGATGACGATCTCTGCCAGGATGCCCAGGAAGGGCCACAGGGGGGCCAGGTGGCTGCGCACGCGCAGGATGGTCGTCACCGACACGGAGCCCACCTGGTTGGTGGCGTTGCACTGGTACTCGCCGGGGTCCTCGTTGATCTGCAGGTTTGTGATGCTGAGCTCGGTGTAGTTCTCCTTGTTGGAAATAAAGAACCTGCCGGAGGAGTTGTTGATGTCCTGGCGAAAGGAAAAGGGTGGGAAAACAGCAAGAGCTTTAAGTTCTGGGTGCCTTTGGTTTGTGTGTCGTCGAAACTGGAAGAGATTTCAGGGAGAGGCCCACAAGTGGTGTCTGTTCTCTGTGTCACCAGAACACACCATGAAGGGAACCCTGCACATCACACCACCATCTCTGACCACCCCCAGCACATGGTCGCTCATACAGCACCATCCCATAAGAATTTAAGCTCACGCTTGGCAGTGAACAATCATCCCATCCTGTTATTTGCTTAACATTTTTTATTCATCCATCCCTCCAGTTGCTGCCTCTCTGGCACGTCATACAGAGACTGAAAAACTGAAGGCTTTAGCAGCTTCCAGCTTCTCTTCTGCTATTCCCATTGCTGGTCACATTTTCCTGCTCACTGCAGCAGTTGCCACATGGAAAAAACATGCTCACTTGAGCACTAATAGGGATCACTGCCACCTCCTCATAGTGAGTCTTGTGAGCTCAACCAGTAAAACTGGAAAACTTGGAGGAATTTATAGCCAAATGCAGTTTTAAATCATATTTCATAACTCAGATCTTACAGTTTGCAGCAGATACCCTGAACACTGTACTTTCCAGTTCCCAACTTTGCCCAGCAATGCCACGAGCAGCTGTTCACACACCAATACCACAAATATCCCTTTTCTATCCACGCATCCATCCAAACTCACTGCTGCCTTCACTCACCGATGGATCAGACTCGAGGAGCTGCATTTTGAGAAGTAATAAGGCACCTTCAACAGCACATCTCAAAAGCCAAGGTGCTGGTTTCCTTCCTTCCCAGGGGTTTTGGTAGGTGGGTACGTGCCTGGGCCTGCACCACTTTTCTTACCTCAAACACTCCATTGACCTTCTTGCGCCAGACCCACTCGGGGTGTGGGAAGCCCACGGACTTGCAGTACATCAGGGCCTCCTGCCCCTCGTTCTTGTTTTCGCTTCGCTTGTGCCCGGTGATGTCGGGAGTGGCTACGAAACAAAGGAGCAGCTTGTGAACACACACGCAGTTACTGCAATCCTTTGAACAAAAACTAAGCTTTCCTGCTTGCTTTCCCACACTGGGCCTGTGTTAGGGCAGAAAAGTTGTGATTTTATTTCTCTGTTTATGAGAGCAGCCCTAAAACCTCCTGAGAGATTAGGCTGGATCAGTGCAGTGCCTGAGCTGAACCTTGGCGGGAGCAGATGGTTCTGGGGCCACAGTGACCACCTTTAAAGCCCTCCAGCTTGCTAATTACGGCACACGTGGCCTGCTGTGTGATGGCAGGACACTGATCTGATAATCCAGTCAAAGGCCAGGCTGGGTGCTCCAGGAAAAGACCCCCAGGCACCAGAATTCCTTCCAAGGAGAGTTCCTTTCCCCACCAGCACACTCCCCCTGCACACAGGCACAGAGGGAGCACCTGCAGCCAAAGCAAATTTCACAGTTCTGATCAAAGTGAACAAAACAGCTTGTGCAACCAGACACCAGCTGAACATACTCGTCCCAAAAACTGTATTACAACTCTCTGGCAAGTTGAAGTGCTTAATATTATCATATTTCAATGGCAAGGGGTTTTAAAGGCAGGGAGCCTCCCGTGCCTTGGATTCTTCTTGGACAGTTAATGCAGCTGATTAATCCTGCCTCTCACATCACTGTCAAAACAAGCTTCTGAACAACAAAATAATGCTGTAAGAATACCTGAGCTACAGACTTCTTTTGTGTGTGTGTGTGTGTGTGTATGTGTGTGTGTGTATGTGTGTGTGTCCACCTGGAAGGACACCACAAGGAGAGACCAATCAAACCAGGCATTCTCCAAGGGTCTGTGGAAATTTCAACAGGATTCCCAACACACCCCTGAGCTTTGCAGGAGTTCTGACCAAAGGATGAGGCTGAGACAGATGCCAGCTAATTAATTACAAGATGATGCCAACCATAACCATGATAGGTAAGAGCAAGGCCAAAACCAACAGGTTTTATTTATCCTTAAGAAAACTGACTAAAATGTATCTTTCCTCATCAAACATGAGAATACTTTCAGAAACATAAAACCTGAACTGGGACAAAACCCCAGATCTAAACAACTCTCTGGTCTTGTGCAAAAAGAAGCTGCCAGGTACAGAAACTGATGGAAGGAGGAAAGGCAGGGACATCCCACACCACCTGTGCCTACAAGGGGCAATACCTGGAAGAAATTAAGGGTTTGAGCTGGAGGTCTTCAAGCAGCAAATGAATCAGCTTTGGGGTCGTGTGTGCTTTGTTACTGCAGGATCCCTTTCCAAGCACTGGCTGCAGCCTCAGGGAAGAAAATAACATATATTCCCAAAAAATGATGGTTCAGGAAGGGAATTTCATCTCGTGACCTGCTGAAAGGTGCCAAGGAAGTTCTCCTTCAGGCAGGAGCTGGGTGAGCCCAGTGACCTCCCTGTGGTTTTTGCTTCCATGAGGATGACAGCAGGGATCTCCTCCAGCCTCAGGAACACAGGAGCAGAGCACAAGAGACATGTGGTGACAATGCAATGATGCCAAAAGGGACTGGAAATGACCCCCATGGGGAGAAGCAGAGACAGGATTAATCAGCTTGGAGCTGCAGCCCCACACAGGCTCCATGTGCCACTCCTCGGCAGCAGATCTGTGCCAGGAAAAGGGGCCAGGGAGGCAGCAGGCACAGCTGGCCCAGTTTGTGTCAGATGCTGGTTGGGAAAGAGGGAGGGAAAGAAAGAGGGAAGGCTTTCTAGGACACCTCAGCTGGTACTGCAGGGTGACCTAGAGCTCTCCTACAGCCCAGAGACAGTAACATTGCTGGAAGGAGAGGCCATCTCCAAAGGGTTATCCCAGTGGAGCACGAGAGCCAAGAATACCTCCTGCTCCTGCCTGGCTCTGCTGGGACAGGGACTATTTCTGTAGGCAGTCAGAGGGGAGCCCCAGTGCAATGCTGATGATTCAGGGCATGGTGCTACCCAGTGAGACATAAATCCAGCATTTGTTCTCCCAAACTGTGGGAAGTTGTGCTCTGCTCTCCCAACACTCCTGCAGCAAACCTCAGTCACAGGTTTAGCACAGAGCCATGTTTTCCTGGGAAGCTTTTTAAGTCAGGATCGTTCTGCTCTGTGCCAGATAAAGGCCAGAATGAGGCAGGTTTTGTTCAGAAGGATTTGGGTTTTACTCCAGCTCTCAGGCAGCAGGATCCCCATCTCTGTTCACATGTGGGCACAAGATGCTCTCTCAGCTCCTGCAGCAGGGAAACCCAGCCAGTGCCCCCGGTGAAACAGAGTCCTGAATTCCTGCATTGTGAAACAGGAAAGATACTGAAGGTTTCCTTGGAACGGCACATGGAAGAGCAAACAGAGGCAGGGCTAATATAAATTAATTGCTACCAAAGAGAAGGCAAAATAAACATGCATTTAGGCATTCTTGACACAAGAGGAACTTCGGATAAGCATCATTTTGATAGTTTTAAACCAAATCACAAGAGAAAGGAGGGTTTGTGCCAGAGCGAACACTGGGTATCCGCTCTCCAAGTCCCTCACAAGCACAAAACACACTGTGCAGCAGCTTTGTGAATGGCTTGCTTTCAACAGAGCCCTGAAAAGAAGATGTTTTGTCTTTTTACAGGGCACTTGATATATAGGAGGCATTCAGCCCTTAATTTCCAGGTATTTTCAAGCTATTTTACAGCACTACCAAAAAGGAGAGTTGAACTAATATGTGTAACACCTCCAAACCATGTCCCAATTAACAAAACCCTTTCAAGTTTCCCATTAACAGACAAAATTAAAGCAAGGGCAAAAGCACCTAAAAATATTCCTGCCATAAAAACTATTATGTCTTGTAAGTGACCTATAAAAGTACTCAGGAAGATTTATTTCCCTGCATTGTGATCCTACTCCATGGCTCCCTTTGTAGGCTGGGCAAAGAGCAAAGACACTGAAGGTGTGGCGAGAAGGGAGAGTGTGGCATGGCTCTGTCCAGGATTGAGCTGTGCCAAGAGTGTCCCATTTCCTAATTTATTTCTGGTACAGAGATGAGGCTGCAGCAGAGGCTTCCTCAGACAGTCAGGAATGAAGAGCCAAGAGCAAGTGGGGAGGAACAGAAAGGTGCAAAGGGAGTGAGGGTCAGGAGGGGAGTCGAAGAGTCCCTTGATGAGGTAATGCCAGAAAGGCTTCAGAGGAGGAGGAATTAAAAAGCTCTGGACAGGTGCTGGGATGGGGAAGGCAGGACAGAGGAGATGCCCTCTCAATTATCCTACATAATCCAGGATCTTCCTTCATGCCTGTGCTACCTCTGGGCTGCCAGAGGGAACTGGAGGGATGTTCCTCCCCAGCTGGCTCTCACTGCTGCTCTACACCAGACCAGAAGGAAACTTGTTTCCTCTTCCATGTTCTCCCAAGATCTTGATAAGAGCAGGAACACTGCAGAGGCAGAATTCTTCAGGGTTGCATTTCATTCTTTTTCTTTCTCTTATCTTCAGGCCTCCAGAGCTCCAGCCTCCCAACAGCACAGCACAAGCACTGCAGGGACTTCCACGGTGTGCCAGTGCAGCAATACAGACACCCACCTCCAGGTGGGGAGGAGATGGTCCCTGCACCTCGGCCAGGGCCTGGCAGTGACATCCCCACTGCTCCTGCTGGAATAACCTGCTTCCCTGCAGCACTCCCAGCCAGCTGGCTCCACTGTCATGGAAAAGGTGGGAGAAGGTCCCTATTCCAAGGCAGAATTTTCCTAGTACCAGCATTTGCTCAGCCTGTTGCTTTAAGCTCAGAGCTGCACTCACACATAGCTCCCAAAGCTCTGAGAATCTGAGCAAGAACACTCAAGTCTTCACTAGACACTTCATCCAAAAGTTGGATGAGGGAAGCCAGACTGGGAATTCCCAGAACAGCATGAGAGACTGGCATTAAACCCCAGTAATTCCAACTGCTGTTGTATTACTGCCCCAGTCATTTTTACCAAGAAAATCACAGAATCCCAGACTGGTTTGGGGTGGGAGGGACCTTAAAGCTCATCCAGTCCCACCCCCTGCCATGAGCAGGGACACCTTTCACTAGACCAGGTTGCTCCAAGCCCCACCCAGCACTCCCAGGGACATGTGGAGGCAAACAGGCAGCATTACAGGGAAGGCAAATGGCAGTGGATGTCCTGGATTGCATCTGCCACGAGGCACTTGGTGAAGTTGTTCACAAGCTGTCACCAAGTCACTATTTTTGGTCCACGGGCACTTTCGTATTCAGAGCCATCTCTTCCCTGTGCATGGACAGATTAAACTGCACCATAATTACAATTAGCAATTACATTTGTGTACAGCTGCTTAACCACAAATACCACACTTGCAGGTAAGTATTAAATTACACCATCTGCAGGGGCAAACGAGTCATGTGTCACTGTCCATCACATCTGCCTTGTGCTTTAGATGCATCCCAATTTGTCACTCCCCATGTTTCCAAGGAACAGGACCTACAAGGAAAGCATCTTTCCAGTTTAAAAGTGTACATGTGCTCCAACTCCCAGTTTGCTTTTGCAGAAAGCATGAGCAGGTACTTCCCACCCCAGACAAACCCTGGCTCTCCTCCTTGCCAAGAAGGAATTCAAGGCACATCAGCCTCTCTTGCTTTAAGGAAGAGCTGGCAAACAGGGTTACTGGGCCCTGGAACTGTGACTGTGAGGATTCTGGAGGGGTAAAACCTCCCAGAAGTGCTGCTGGAGTCACTGCCTTCTAACTGAGGGCTACTCATTGCATTTAGGTGTAAGTTACCTGTGAAACATTAGTAGGATTAGTTCTTGTTGTACTTCAATCCCATAGATTGGCTTTTCTTTCCACAGTGTTAAATCTCACATCCCTGCAAACCCTCCTGCCAAGTTGTCCTGGTGGCCTTGCCTGGCACTGAGCAGGGTCAAACCCTACAGCAAATATTCCCAAAAGACCTTTGGAGAGATTCTACAGAACTGGAAAAGGTCCTGCTCTGTTCCCTAAGTTACATTTCCTTCCTCTAGAAGTGGTTTGTCACCTAAAGCAGCCTAGAGAAGGAAGGAAGTACTTAAGATTTTAATTAGGATAATATTGGAAGATTTAGCAATTACAGCAAAAGAATAGAATGAGATAAAAAAAAAATCCCTCAAAAAAAGGAAAATAACCCCCCTACACCTGCATACCTTGAACACCCAGATGAAGCTCACCAGAAGCACAATGTGTTTGAATTCAAGCTGCTCTAAGCAAAGCAATAACTACTTTCAGAGATACAGTTTTAATCACTACACATCCCATACACTTCTCAGCTGGGCCAACAGGAACTTGTTGGGAAAGAACTTGTAAATCAACACAGAACATCAGTACAAGATCAGCCAGGATGTTTGTTTATATGGCACTATTTCCCTTCCCCAGGGAACTGGGTGGTCCCAGAGATGCTGCTCTCTGGAGAGGGAACAGTGCTGGGAATTGGCCACGTGACACAGACCAGTGAACTACTCTCAGATTCAGGACCATGCAGTGAGGAACCAGAAATTCCCAAAATGCCAGCTTTCAGCTTTTGCTGAAATTACTGGGTGTTTACCAATCACCTCCATATTATTTGGCCCAAATGCTGCTTTTTGCTCAACAACCAGAACAAAACTTGGTGCAAACCTTTCACAATTTGCAGTTTCTATCCCAAATTCTGGGGTCCTAAAGATGCCAGAAGATGCACAAGACACAAAGGTGTTGCAGTATTACCTGACTACACCACAAATCCAACAGTCACATTCCCATCTCTTTGAGACCCTTCCCTGTGAACCTGTGCAAGCCTGTCCCTTGGAATTATAATTACGATATAACAGATCATCATTTATAATAAAATCAAGTATTAACCAAGGCTTGGCCACAGGCTTTATCTCATGAGGAAAGGCCCCGAGTTCACCCTCTTGCACAGACACTGAGTGATGTGGCAGAGGCAGGGAAATGGCATTTTCAGGGAGAGGAGACAAACAAAACACACAGAGCCAGGAGTACCTCTCACTTCTATAGTGGCGTTGGCTACGGGAGAGTTGGAAAACACAAACACACACAAGTATTCCCCCGACTCTTCTGCTCTGGCCTTCAAGATCCTGCAAATAGGGAGAGAACACGGGTAAGAGCCTGGAAGCACCGTGCCAGCAACCAGAACTTATTCCTCCCCCACACCACGCCTCCCTCCTTTAATCTTTTCCCTGGATTTCTCAATTAACACCTGCTAATTGTGCACTGCAGTTCCTTTGGTGAAAGTCCTCCTTGAGTCACTAAGTAGGCAGGCACCACCTTCCTCTGAGCCCAAACGAAGGCAGAGCTGTCCTCCCCAGCCCTCCCTCCCTTTACCAAAAGGCCTTCCTGGCTTTTATTATTGTGAACTTTTTAAACCCACGAAGCAAACAGCACCCCTGCAATAAAACAGTGTAATTACACATGGAAAATGCTTAGACACATGGAAAAAGCTGCCCAGTCCAACACAAGCCTTTGAGTGTTTACAGCACTTACTTTCCAGAGTCACTGGTGAAGGTCTAAAGTCACTTATAAAGTGAATGCATCTTTCAGATAAGGAACTCTCTAACTGCATTCAGGATCTTAATGGTTAAATAATCACACTTTGACCGCTTTTTTTATCCCCTACAGTCAATGCTTTTAAGTGGGGGAAGGAAGACACTGAATTCTTTCAGTCCTACACTGGCTGCTCTGCAAAGTGCAACACTACAACAGTGGCACGGGGGTACTGTTACCATCAATCATTAAAGAAGGGTAAACTGACACACTGCACAGTTCTCAAGACAGACAAGTTTGTTTAGCCAACAACTTCCTTCCAGCAGGAGCAGCTACATTGACTCTGAATGAGAATTAGGAAAGGGATATTCAACTTCCAATGCTGTATGAAGCAGGATTTTTAAGGGAAGTACTTTAACCTCTACGTTCTGAAGCTTTCTGGATGGTAAACACTGAACTTCAAGTACCAACTGCATCTCCCAGCAAAGCAATACATTAATGACTGAAAAGCCAAGAACCTGAAAGTTTTGTAAGGGAAAATTAACCTGTCATGTAAATAGATGCTAAATAGCCTCTTTCAACCATAACTGCGTTGACACTGCTGGCCTGGATCCTCACTGAGAATTTGGTATTTCTAGATTTAAAAAGTAACCAAATCAAGGCAGAAGTTAACCACCAGATCAAAGGCAAGAGCAAAATGCCACAGAAAGCCTGAAACCCCAACACGCACCAAAGCAGCTTAGAAGTGATCAGGAATTCAAGATCTACTCGGCAAATGTAAATGCAGTGATTTCTCCAGCTGCCCCCGGGATTGCAGTGTGCTCCTGTGACCACTGGGAACACAGGGGCTTCTGTCTGCCCACCTTACTACTTTCTTCTCCAGGAAGGTGGAACTCAAGCCAAGCTTAATCCTTCCTTCAGGGAAGAACTTGGAAGGAAAAATCCACCCTAATTTAGAACAGATTCCAGAGAAGTCAGCCTCAATCCTTAGTTTCCTAGATAATAAAAGTGCAGTTTTCAGTGCCTTTTGGACTACTTAGGCTGGTGGTTTTGGACCAAACTGCTCATCAAGTTAATTGCTAGATAGGAAAGCAGAGCCTTTAAAAGTCAAGCCCAGTGTAAAACACTGCAGTGAGGAAGTAACAGGATGTAATTATGGAAGCAAATTAGATAATGCAAAGTGAGTGAAAGAGGAAAACAAAACAGAAAACTTAAACATGATAATCAGAACTAAACCCAACTCCACTAATCCTGAGGATGAAAGGCTGCTCTGCGAAGGCAATGAAAACCTTGACCATTTCTTAATCCTGTGTCAGTAAACAATACAGGGTGGCAAAGAGCCACCCTAGAGACAGAAAACAGGCACTGGAGTTGTTTAGTTGAGACCAAGTTCCCAGCAGGGGTTAAAACATTTCTTAAGTGCTTTTCATCTTGGCCCAACACTGAACTGAGAGCTCTATTTGCTGTCCATGCCGGCAGCAAGGGAAGAAAAATGGTGGAAAGAGAAAACATGTAAGAAAATCACACACAGAGAAGAGATCTCTGAGGCCATCACTGAGGGAGCTTCGTGTGTGCTCAGCAACTCCACAGCAAGAAAACCCCTTTTCAGGAATACGGAAACCCTTTGAGGATTTCTGCTCCATGCAAACCCCAATGAAATGAGGGAGGTGGCTCTGCAGGGTCTGGTCTCCTGACATCCCTTCCCTGGATGGAAGGGACTGAGCCAGGGGAACAGGTCAGTGCTGAGGGTGTGGATGGACAGACAGTTCAGAGACACAAGTGATAGCACTGTGCATGGGTTTAATTGAGATTTGGGATCATTTCCTAGCAGTGGTCTGACAACCTTCACTAACAACTCCCAGATCACCCCCTCATATCCCCCAAGGCCAGGAAATTACTAAACCAACCCACCTCACTGGTTATTTGTGTGCTGCACCTCTGCAGGACACAGACACACAGAGGATCCACCTTCACGTAGGAGGAGCAGGGGAAAGAAAACTCCACTGCGTGTCTGTGCCCATGCCCACACACCACGGGGCGCCCCAGAGAGGAACTAAACAACTTCAGACTGCGAGATCTGGAATCATTCAGGTTTTAGACACCCTGGAACCCAACACCTCCTCGCCCGCTCCCGAGCCGTAGGTCTGCCAGGTGGAACAGGAAGGTCATTCCCAAGGGACTCACTTGTACTCTGTGGTGTTGGAGGGTTTCCTAGTGCCTGGGATCTCCTCCCCGTTCTTCACCCAGTAGCTGGCGGAGAGGGGGCTGGGGCTGGTGGTGAGGTTGCACTGCAACGTGACGGCCACCCCGGACACGTGGAGCACCACATCCTCGCTGGCGTTGATCCGGGGCTCTGAAACAAGGCAAACACCACATAGCAACTCGCCTGCCCCCGGGCGCTGCGCCACACTACTCTAAAATCCAGAGGGGAATCGGGAAGGGAAAGGGACTACACAAGGAATGTCACTGCACTAGTTGGGAGACATCGAGAAAGCCACAATAAACAGCTGACCACTAGTGAAGGCAACACCCTTATGGATCAGCACTCCTGGATGGAAAAAAAGAGAGTTATTTAGATGGTTTATTTTAATATTCACATCGCTACAGATTTTTTTTCACATTAATGATTTTTCACACAATACTGACCACAACATGGGAAAACACATGTCCTGTGACTGTACATGAGAGATCAGCTTGTCCTCCAGAAGCTTCTCTGTGGGTATTCCTTGACTCCTCTACTTTGAGGTTTAAAACAAAGCCATTTTCTATACAGAACAGCCCTCAAATTTAGACTTCTGAATAATATTTCTGGGTTTCCCCCTGCAAACAGACTAAAGTCTCCCTGTGCACATAAGGTATTTCAAACAGCCCAACTTTTCTGGTGTCTGAAGTGGGTAAGGCAGGAGTCTGGTGAGGAGTGGCTGAAAACAGCCCTTAGACAGCGTGTTAGAATTAGAGTTGGACCTATTTTGTTTCTAAAGTAACCTTAAACATAAACATTAATGAAGGGAAAAAAAGGGAGCCTCAATACATTAACAGACCCCAGGAGTTACTCACTTTGCTGGGAACTGAACTCAGGCTGTTTCACTTCACACTCTTACCTGGTAACAGCAAATTCACAATTATGGGGATGTTGGGGGTTTTTTTTTGAGGTGTGGGGTGTGGTATTTTAAGCCTTTCTGAAGTGTTAGAATTAGTATGAGGGCACTGTCCTTACATTTGATAGCCACATGTGCTTCAAATCATGCAGGTGGCTCTTACTCAGTAACAAATACAGCTCGTGAATTTTTAGCATAGTCAGAGTTTCTTCCCAAACTTGGAAAAAAGACCTTTCTACTGAAGGTCTTGTGGCTCTCATCTGGTTTCAAGTATTCTGTAAAAAAACGCCTAACACAGGACGACAGAGCTTAAAAGAAATTAGGAATTATTGCCGTTGGTCTTCAAAAAGTACCTCATTTAATAGTGGCTCTGGTTTCAGCTTGGTATAAAGGCCAAGACTACGAGTCTCTGCTGTTCAAATGCTGCTGTGGCCTCAGCCTCGGATTTATTTCCTTACTTTGAAGGGTGAAATGAATTCCCAAGAGGCGGCTGCTGCCAGCTGCTCACTTCTCTGACCACGTCGGGCAGCACCAACCCCTCTGGATGCAGGAGCTGCCTCTCCACACACTGGGCAGGAAGGTGAGGAAATGGGTCAGTGACCAACACCACCTTCACAATTTTTGCAAGTCGAAGGAGTTTTAATCCTGCAAACTCTGTGGTAACAATTTGGAGAGTAAATTTAGTCATATCCACGTAGTCTTTTGGCTGCTCATCTGCAAAGCACTTGGAATGCAAATTATGAAACAGAACGAGGGGGATGGAAAATACCAGTTGTGTCAGAACCATCGCAGTTCCCAACACATCACACACTGCTCTGTGCTCTGTCCTTAAATCACTGCCCAGAGGGGCAGGGAGAAAAGATATCTACCTACCAATAACCTGATGGAGCATTCCAGTCCTGTATATCCCTTCTCCAGGAGGTGGGAATTTTTTGAAAGCCCTCCTTCCCACAGCTGTTTAAGCCCAGGACTATTATTCACCTGCAGAAACACTGGCAAGTACTGCAGAGGGGGTTTGACACTTGTCACAGACATTTTGCTCTTATCTCTCATTTTTAACTGTGTTTCTGCCTCCTTTCTCCCACACAGGGGGATTTTATCCATGCAGGGATCTGTTGCAGGGTACAGGATTGTTGTTATAGCCACATTATGTACCATTACTGGACTGCCCCGTGTACTTTTCCATCCCCAACAAAAAGCTCATTTGCATTCCCAGAAAATTACAGAGCTCTGGAAACACTGTTAGCAATGTATCTGAAATAGTAGTTCAGTGTCTGACTTGCAACTTGTTTAGTTTGACTTCAGGAAAACGAAAGGCAACTGCAGTCTCATATTCATCTTTACCTGCCCTTTGTTTATAAGAAAGGCAATCAGGCAGTCCTAGCCTGATTCAATTCCAGGAGACAAACTGCCACTGGAATACTGCTGGGACAGTGACATCCAAAGGAGGGTGATCACCTACAAGAGTCACTTTTTGCACAGCACTTAAACTGCCCATTTTATGTAAGACCAGCTTTTACAGTTAAAACCCAAGCAAACCAACTAAAAAAAGCCCAATAAGTGAAATTCTGCTTCCAATTTTGGAATGAGACAGAGGCCAGATGGTAGTTCTCTGGTGCCAAATTTTAAAAACCAAGTTGTGCTTTATCTCTTCAAAGGACAGGGATGGAGGTTGTGCTCTTGGAGACACCGGACCTTCCCTTTCAGCAATGCCGGGGTCAAATAAGAGCAGCAGCAAAATGGCCACTATTAACTGGAAATTCCAACACTGTTTAGCAAGAAAGTTCCCATTTCAAAGGCAAAATGTGTTCAGGCACACAACAGAGCAGCTGAGACAATTTGGGCAGGCTCAGATAAGACAGTCTCCAGGTCTCCACCTCCCAGGGCCAACCTGGAAACCTTCTCCTGCCTTATCTCCATTCCCAGCAGGGTCAGGCAGGAGCTGCACGTCCACGGGGTCTGTTTCCCAAGCACCAGCAGGTCAGATCTCTTAACACAAATCAGCATTACAGAGTAAAGGCATTGAAGTATTTGATTCAACATTTCCCCCACCACAAGTAAAGCACAAAGGCAGAATTATCCTGGGCACAAGGCACTTGGCAAGGAAGTCACGATACACATTCCTGAATTAGTAGCACCAGATGCAACCAGACATTAACTGGGGAGGAAGATGAGGTTAAACTCCAGTCCCTGGAGCAGGTTAGTACCAATGGCCTGAGAGAGGGAAAACCCACTTTCCATCTGGAGAAACTCACAGCAACTCGTTCCCAAGGGTTGGCTTTGCATATGCAAAGGATTTTCTCCCTCAGCAGGTCACTCCAGCTGACTGGACACAGCCAGAGGAGCACAGGACCTGCCACTCTCCAGAAACCCCACAGGTCTTAACAGGGCAGGGGATTTGCAGGAGACATCACTTCCTAGAAGACAAATTTTTGGGCTTTGTCTTAAGGCAGTATCATTTCCTAAGATTACAGGCTCTTGCTGCTGCAGGTCATGCAAGCAATCCAAGTCCTTTGGGACCTCAAAGGACCAGGGAGGAATCAAGCATTCATTAGGATTGAAAGCTGAGCAGGTTCAAGCTGAACCCCCCAATGCCACTTAAATTTCTTAAGTCAATCCACATCGTTGGGTTCACTGTCTGTTTTTCCACATGGATCAATGCTGTTTCCATTTTCCAGAGGGAAGGTCTCTGATCCAGCAGTGCTGACTGCAGCACTATGG
Organism: Scytalopus superciliaris; assembly: GCA_013400415.1. Taxonomy (NCBI): domain Eukaryota; kingdom Metazoa; phylum Chordata; class Aves; order Passeriformes; family Rhinocryptidae; genus Scytalopus; species Scytalopus superciliaris. The sequence goes on from VXBX01009908.1 coordinate 1,139,709, forward strand.
TTTAGCAGAGTTTGGGGCTGGGTTTAGGGTTTGTTTTTAAGATATCCAACTACATAACTGAGGCATAATTACAGATTTGACATTTTTGTACCCAGACAAAACTCCAAGTGGAACGTTAAAGGTCTATTTATGCACAAAGGACAAGAGCAAGACAACACTTTTGCTCTGCTCTTTTATCACCTTAGGACACTGGGTAATCATGCAAAAAGCAAGTCCTCCTGTAGCTCACAATGCAGATTTTAATTCCATCTACCTACAACTCATTAGGTATTTGCTTCACTATTAGCAAAGGCAAGAGTTGTAAATCTTGCCCAAAACAAAAAAGGGTTCTTCTCTACGAACTCTGACCATATTAATTCCCAAACTTGTCCAGGATGGCTTTAAAAGCAAACTTAAGGCAGGAAAGTCTTGTAACAACAAAAAACAAAAAGCAATTGTGGGCCAACAATTGCTCTTGAGAGCTTTTCTGCTGCCAGAAGTTGCAACCTCGGCTGAAAGTCATTTAGCTGGAGTTGTTATTTCAGCTCTGGGGAGGATGTTCCCCGCTCTCCTTTCACAGGCTGGATTAGGAATAGCTGCATCAGTTCAGTGCTGCTGCATCAGAGAACTTATTACGAACATGCTTGCTGTTCAGGAAGGAAAAGAAACACAACTTCATGGAAAAATCTAAACATTAAAGGTCACACGTAACTGAAAGGGAACGATTTATACAGAAGCATATATGCAACCAACACCACGTGAGAAGGCATTCAGAGAAATTCCAAGAGAACAGAAGAAATCAAAATAAAATGGTTAGATCTGGGAAGAGCACAGAAATCAAATGTAAAGGCACTCGTGGAGAAGCCAGGGAGGCTGAAAACCTACTACAGAACTAAAAGGGGTAGGGAAGAAACACAAATGCAACACTGGGCTCGTGTTCACCCAGAAGCTCTAAAACAGATCCACAGATTTTCCCAAGTGCTTTGATCCTAAGGAGCAGAGACACGGATGGCAGACAAGGTCAGCACTACAGGTGGAGGAGCAGTCTGGGGGTCAGAACAAGAGGGACAGGGAGGCAGAGGGTTCAGGACAACAGGATCAGGGTCACTAGACTGCCTCTAGATACTACAGTGCCACTACGGTGGGTGCCGGACTCACTCTGCAGGACGCTTATAGTAGCCTGGGCTCGAATCCACGTTATGGAGGGATTTTGCCTCAAGTCATTCCTCCTGGGATCGTTGCTGGCCCTGCACTCGTAAGTCCCAGAGTCTTCCAAGGTAAGGCGGGTTATTCTCAGCACACTCACCCCATTGGCCCCGTAGGCAGTGTTAATGGTGACACGGCGCTTCCGAGCGCCATCCCACAGCTGTTTGAAAGACTCAGCCCGGTTGACTTCAGCATACCACCACTGGATCTCTGGAGTGGGGTTCCCAACCACATCACAGTACAGTTCAAAGGCGTCCCCCGTGAGCTTAGTTTCTGACATGGGCGACTTGACAAACCCAGCTAGAGGGAGGGGCAGCAGAAACGCAGTGACAGAGCGGCAGAAAACAAAAGATCTTATACACAACAAAGCAATGAGGTGCAGAAAACAGTTAGAGAAGACATCTACAATAACACAGCTTTCATAGAGAACCACACATGGAGCACTTGTGGATGGAGGTCCGTAGTCTGAGAGCAAGGCACTCCCACTCTTGAGTTTCCCTGGCCACTCTGGAGGGTCCAGCCATGCCACCAGTACCTGCACACCAGCCAGGAGGGACCTCCAAGCAAACTGCTGGATATTTAGGCCTTTTCGAGTCGTGTGGACCTTGTAATTGTCCAGGTTTAAGTGTTCATGCTCTGAAGAGGCTTCTTTATCTGACCTATCTACAAGGGCAGAAGGGGTAAACCCCTAAACTTCTGCCAGCTGTGAGCTCTGCTCTGACCTTGTCTTCCATCTATTTAGGACTTTGGAGGCAGGGAATTCCCCAAGATACGAGTGACCTATTTTCCTGAAGTAGCTGGATCACCCCAGCTCCAGGAGAGTCACAACCTTCTAAGAGAAAGGGAAATTCAGTGGTAAAAACACACACAGGCCTAAAGATTGTTTTGTTAGAGAACAGACAGCACCGAAGGTACTTCAGCAGCCCACACCACTCCGAGAGGAGATGCCGTGCTGACATTCGTGCTCAGGCCAAAATATTCTTATTATGGCATGAAATCCTTCAATACTTACCAGCTTCAGAGCCGAGTTAAGAGCACAGACATCCTAAATTGTCCTTCAATCCTATTTTTGAAGATATCTATTGAGAACAGTGTTGCCTTAAAGCCAGTCCCTTCCCCCGCCAGGCCCCTCCTAAAACTAAAAGATTAGAACACAGCTGGCCAGACACAGATTATGCAGCAAAACCTGTCATATTGCTGTGTTCCCCTTCTCCACTTCCCATCACTGAGCAGAGTTAGAGGGCCACACAGCTGGTAAAACTCACTGGTTTATCCTTCTCCACAAATTCATGGCTGATTTTTGGGAAGGGGATTGACATCAATGGATCATAGAAAATGGGAAGGTGGGCTTAGAGCTTTGGAAACATTCATGGTGTACACTCATTAAAGAGCATTTCCCATCCCTCCATTGTGGGACCCACTAAGGAAACAGTGAAACAAAGGGCTGTAAGTTGACAATCACACAGGAACTCTGCACTACAGATGCAGCTCTGAAAAACCATTTGGGCAAGAACACAAGACCAAGAGTCTCTAGTGCACGCAGAGAAATTGTTCCTTGTTGCCATAGTTCTGCTTGAAGAACAACTGTGCTGCAGCTGCAAGAAACAGCTACAAGAACAAACGCTCAGAAACTGTTTCCATTACAAGCTCATTTGCTCAAGCATTCTCCAGCCCCATACCCCAGCACAGAGGAGCTCAGAAATCCTACAGCCAGCAATCCCCTGCTGCAGGGGGGGAGGGAAAGCCCATGCAGTGCACGTGCCCTCATTACCAGCAGTCACAACCTGCCTGGGCCAACCTGCTGCCCCTGGGGGTGAACACAAACCCCCACCGTTCACCGGGTTATGATCCTGCTCTGCTGGACTGTCCCCATTCCGAAGGATGCTGAACAAGGAACCCTTTGTATTCCCCCTGAGGTGTAAATCGAACAGCAAGGCCAGGTCCATCTCCACGTGGTTTGCACACACTCCAGGCTGAAGCAGCAGCACAAGGCATAGCCCAGTTCCTTTCCACCTCCTCGTTCCCTCACACATTACAGCTTTTTTTCCCTCCCCTCCACCCTTCACTGAACTGCCACTCTCAGCCAGCAGCTCAGGGAAGCAAAGCCCCTTCTCCAGGCTCCAATTCCCACTGCTGCCCACAGGGCTTCCCCTGTATGAGATATCCCTCAAATCGAAGGCAGAGCGACCCCAAACCTGAAAGCTGCTGCAACACAACCCGAATTTTCCAGCTGTTCTGGCTCCTAAGGAACCATTCCCGGAGAAAGGCTTCTTGCCCAGCCTTTGTGGCAGGGCTGAAGGGGTGCAAGTGCACATTTTCTTGTAAAATACTGTAGAATACCTGTGAGCTGCTCTGCTGCTGGGGCTCCACAACAGACAAATGTGGTATGTGAGAGTGCTGCAAATCCTCTTATTAAAAGGAGTATCCGTAATTTGAATAAAAAGCTGTCAAAAGCTTTTGGGTTTGACTCTGATTCACTAAGCTGTTATTATAACTTTTGCACAAAGCCTAAAAAGAATTTAAAAAGATTAAACTGGACAACTGCATCAAAAGGTCTCTTTAGGAAATATTCTCTGGGTTTAAGTTTTATACCCTATATTTCTAACAGTTTCAGATCCTCTTGAAAAAAAACCACGTGCCAGATTATGATATATTTCCACACAACACCACCTCCACCCCAGCACCTGTGTCATCAGCACAGGAACTCCACAAGGATGCAAAGAAAAAACACAGGCAGAGAGAAAAGTGCTCTTTAAAAAGTTATTCCAGGTTAGAATAAAACCCTGGAAGGGCAAACAGACTCCATATATAAATTAAAAAAAAAAAAAAAAAAAAAAAAAAAAAAAAAAAAAAAAAAAAAACCACAACTTTAAATTATGAAAGACAGTCTTGGATTCGTGTTTTGCATTTTCAGTCATTCACAAACAGCAAAGGCAACACATCAAAGAGCATCAGCAAATTGAGGTGATGCTTCCAGCTACACTCCAGCTGCCAGAGGGCCACTGCCCAGTAAGATATTCAGCCAGAAGCTGCAAAAAGAGCTGAAATCTGCCAGTACCAAGCAGGCATGTTTAAAAAAAAAATAAAAGAAAAAGGCTAATTGTTACAGAGAATGCTCCCCACAACACAACAGGAGTCTGGAAACTGAAGACCTCCTGCTTTTTGGCAGTTGTCAGTGATTTCCATAATTGTTCAGAAGCAAACAGCAAATGACACTCTACAGATTTCACTGCTTACATAAGAGGTTTCAGAGCCCGGCACTTCCCTTACTTGGTCCTCTCCAAGCACAGCATTCCCTCTCTGTTATTTCCCCTGTTCTGCACAACTCTATAGACAGACAGGAGCATCAAAATACAAATAACCATCCCAATACATACAGACCAAGAGGCCAAGGTTTTGCTGAAGTGATTATACTGTATCTGTTAAAATTCCGGAAGTTAATTGCTGTCAGGCATAAAAAGGAAAACCTTCTGTTAAATCTCCCTCACGAGGCCTTTACAAGCCCTCTTGATATACCAGAATGCCAGAAAAATAATGCAGAAGCTATTTAAGTAAACTATGATGTTCCCAACTCATTTATTTGTTTTATTTATTTATTTATTGTTTTCTGCCTGAAGTGGCAATAATATTAAATCATTTATGAAGAGATTTGTTTCTTGAAGATTTTATCTCATCCACGAATTGTGTGGATAAAGATGAGAAAGACTAACGCTCTAAAAATAGAGAAATATATTAGTCTGCACAGAGAATTCCACTGAAATCCAGTGGCTCTTCATATTTGCAAACTCTCTTGTTAAAATTTGTGTTGTAGCAAAAGACCACTAAATCCAGATTCAGAAAAAACAGGATCTTGAGAGCTCAAAAACTGTTGTAAAATATGCCAGCACTGACCTCCAGTCTCAGAAGACACAAAAAAGCAGGACCTGAGAATCATCCGTGAGTTGCAGAAATGATTGTGTTATTGACTGAAATATCTTTTTGTTACTCAAATTTAATCAAGATGCACTGGGCTGCACAAGAATCGATGCCAGTGGCACTGCAGAGAGTGCAGGGAGAATAGTTATGGCCCCAAGTTAAAGCCTGGTCTAAAGAAAGGGGCTTAGAAAATAAAGCTTCATTTGGCCTTAGGGACACATAAGAGTGAGATGACAGAAGGAAACGTTAAACCAGGCTCAGAGAGACAACCAGGCTTAAAGGAAATGCAGGTATTACAAAAAGCCCTAGCACTGCAGAACAAACTAGGTTTTTTTATGTATATATCAAGCATGAAGATAAAAGCTGAAAACAAGCACAAGACCATCAATGTCAAACAGAGATGGTCCTGAAAATAAGAGCCTGAAGGATTCAGAAAACAAGAAGCTGTGACGCCCAAGGGCTGTGTGGAGATGTGCAAAGCGGGACACGGGCACAAAGGTGACCCCAGCGAGGGAAAAACAATGTATTTCCAAGGACATTTTCAACAGGAGGAACCCAAGTGTAGCAAGGCAGTTTTGCAGGCAGGGGCAAAGCAGGGCCCATCTCCACCAAGCAGGACAATGCTCCTATCCCATCTTGATTGCTGTCGGTATCTTGAGGTGAATTCCACTTGTGTGAAGAGGGGAAACAGCTCAAAGCCCAAAAAGGAGTTTACAAAGCCAGTGCAAAAATAGACGTGATTTCCAGGCTGAACCCACAACGCCCAGATAAAATGTAACTGCTTTGGGACTGAATGCTTTACAGAGTGTCTGTATGTAGGGTGAAAGCCACCATGTAAAACTTCTCAGCCCACCACACCTTGTATTTCACTGCTCCACTGCTCTCAGGCCTTCCGAAAAGTTCTGAAGATTTTATTTCTCTTCACTGATCAAGACCTCTGCCTGCAATTCCACTTAATTACAGACTAAGTGAAGTACAGCTAGACCAGTCCTTCCCTTTGCTTCCCTGTATCTCTCAAAATCTCCGTATTAATACAGTGCCATTCACTGTTATAAACGCCTGCCTTCAGGAATCCCTTTCCTCAATGGAATACCAAAAAGTCAAATACCTTGGGCAAAGTGAAGTTTTAATTGTTCTACAGACCAGTGTTATTCAAAATTCTAAAAAATTCACCAAGCGCTTCTCCGCTGGCTCTGCTCTGCCCCCACTTCAGGTGATTTTCACCTCTATTACATGGCAACATTTATGATTTCACCAGAACATCAAAGAAAACTCCACCCAGAAGCTGCCCCGTCCTCTGCATTCTCCTGCGCCCACCAGCTGGGCTTTGTTAGTCTGGTGCTCTGGGCTAATTAACACCTTTTTTCTTCTCCGCTGAAGGGTGTTGATTAAGCGATAAGATTTTCGAGGGCGGGGGGGAAGCTCACCATCGCTTTGTCAAAGTGCTGCATTTTCACTCCATTTGGGATGGGAAAAAAAGGCAATCTAATTAATGTTTCGTTTCTTTCCAGCGCTCACCTTTACTAGAAGTCTCGGAAATCAGACACATATACGGAAATACGGCAGCTGGAAACGAGCAGAAGGGTGAAGGCGCCTCCATTCCAAGGAAAGCACTAAAGCATCCCTCCTGTTTTCACCCATCTTCAGTAGATGTGATGGTTTCCCATTCTTTGATCACCAGAGAGCAGGACACCAGAAAACTGGCATGAATTTTCTCCTGCTTTGCCCCATTCTTTAGCCAGCTTTAAACCAGCACTGCCACGGCTATCAGGTACTCAGATGAGCCCACACCTCCTCTAAGCACTGAGAACTGGAGCAATACATGAATTTAATTCCTGCCATCTCATCCTGCAGCTTTATAAAGCTGAAGAGGGGAAAACATTACCCAGAGAACATCATATAAAATGCATGAGCTCATGACATAGCAATAGATTCATTTTACAGGGAGGGAAACCTGAGGATTACTTTCCCCCAAGTCCACAGACATGAGGATTAACACTTTTTTTTGTTCCTCATTTCTCTAACCTTGCTTAGCTTGACATGCAAAAAGATTTACAACAAACTAATTCCATTTGTTTGCTGAGGTAAAATTCAGAGCATCCTTAAGTAAATCATTTCGTTTCAGGGCCTTTGCTGTTGTGAGGCCATCCTGGGGAATGGATGCCCAGGGAAACCAAGGGACACTTCCCTGCACAGGCAGATTGAGGAAGGACCCAGGGATCAGCCTCTGACTTAAAAGTCAAAGAATTCAGACTGGAAAGGATTCCTGAAGGTCCTCTGTCCCAACTGCTTCCCCCAAACATAAACCCCTTAGATCAGGCTGAGGCCCTCAAGCTGCCCATCCATCCTTTCCCACATATACCTTGGATGCTTTTATTCAAAGAGTTCCCTTGGATCGAAAAAAGCAACGCTTAACTTCACACCACAGCAACCTGGAAATGCAACTATTATTTTATGGTCACTTCTACTGTGCAAAACCTCATCTCAGCAACCATAATTCACTGAAAAAACATCCAAGGACAGACCACAGGAACATCACTGGGAAGAGAAGACACTGGTGCATCACAGCGACTAGAGCTATGCACTTCCAGTTCCTAGGAATTACTTTCACCCCAAATATATCCTTATTATAGAAATTGTTTGGGTGCAGAACACAATTTCATGAGCCGTGGACAGTGTTGACAATTCTGCTTTTGCAACAACCTGTATGTTTGATACCACAGAGGATGTGAAAATTTATTAAAAAGTGTGGAATATCCAGCAGTAGAATAGTCAGAGCAGAGTTTATAAACTGTGGGTGTCAGCCTGCTGGCTGCAGTCACGTTTGAACTGTAGGAGTTCACAGATCTATTTTTCCTGCTTGTGAGCTGGAAAGAACAAAGCTCTCCCAGTTCTCTGCTTCTATAAAGGAGCACAGTCTGAAGAGGTAACTGGAACGCTGACTTAGGGCTTTCACAAACGACAGGGAAACTTGGTATCTCACTCTTCGCAGGAGCCTGTCCCTCCAGTGTGCTCTGCAGTCCTACCACAGCCTGTTTTCCATGAAATGCAAGCTCCATCTCAAACTTACAGCTCCTTCCTTACCCAGGTCTGCTGGATGTATTAAGCCCATCTGCTTCAAGGTCCTGAAGGAGCATGAACTAGGATGGCTCCAGGACTCTCTGCCTTGTGAGTTTAAGTATTAAAGTGATTCTGTCTGCTTCGGACAGCCAGGGTAGGGAACCACTTTTAACAATCACTGCAGATGTGATATTAAAGCATTCACTTCTAAAGGAGACACAGAAAAAGCTCTCTCATCTGCTTATAATGCTCAGATCAACACTCTGGAAATAACTAACAGATGGACAGAATGGTACCCAGATCAGCATCAAGTCCATGCACTTGTTCAGTGCCTTGAAAAGCTATTGTTTTCATATTTCAAAGAAAATACTGAAGGATATCAGTCAAGAACTGCTTTAGCCATCTTGGAGTAGCTCACACAGACCACAAGGAGCACAGGAAACAACATCCTAAGCACAATTATATTTAGCTATATGGCATTTCAATCACATGCTTTAAAAAAGGCAAGTCTGGGGAACTTCACTCAGCGATTCAACAACTTACATAACCCCATTTAAACAAAGGTGGATGACAAAGCCATTCCAGGGAAACGAAAAGTTGTTCCTCATGGAAGACACCCAGCAATGCCAGCAGAAGACAGGATGCTCTCAATATTAAAATACCACAAAATCCCGAAGAGGCTCATCACCCTCAGGTTCCTGAATGCCACAGGTATGACTAGAAAATATTCCCCTGGGCTGACAAAGAACTGGATCCAACAGCCAAGTGACTTCAGGCAGTTTTCACTCCCTTGTCAACTGATTAGGGATTCAAAGCAGACACAAGTGGTAACCAGGTTCATCAAGTATCCATCCCTCCCTCCAGTATGACCTGGAGCTCAACTATTCCAGTCTGAGAGCAAAAACACTCAGTATCCAACCTCAGCACGCGGAGGGGCTGGGAGTGTTCTCCCCCTGGGGCTGGATGTCACACCAAGCCTTTTAAACCAAGTAATTGCATGGCAAATGCTGCTTCTGCATGCCTGATGTTCCAAAGAGCTCGTGCTGTCAGGAAGCTGGGTTGGATCCATCAAGAAGAGATTTCCTTCCATGGAGAATTTGTAGACTCGTTTCTCAAAGGTTTTTCCAAAGATTAAACTTGCCTCATCCTCAGAAAAGGCAGGCATTATGCTCATGTTCTTTCCATTCATGCTTCTCCCTGGCACATCTTAAGGACAAAAAGACTTACAATCATCCATGCTGGGAGGAAAAAAATTAACTGAGCCAGCATTTATTAGCTTTAATCCCTTTTCTTTAAAGAACTACAGAAATATTATTGTTGCATCTAAGAAATATACAACAAGCTCTTCAAAGCAGAAACACACAAGAGCAGAAAAGCTCCTGTACATTGCTAAAAAAAATAATTGTTAACAACTAGAAACCCACTCTCTGGAAAGAAGTGGGAAGGAATTCAGTTTCAGCACTGAAGAGCAGAGTTAGAGCAGACAGCAATTTAAATTTGTCTGGTGTTCCCATGTAACACAGCAACTGAAGCTGGCACGCTAAGGATCTCACCAAACTTTAAGATCTCTAAATTTGCACATTAAAGATATTGAAAGCATATAAAATGTTGGTAACAAAAAAATACCTTCTGCCAGAACAGTCACTTAAAATCCTCAGACTATGCCATTAGAGAGCTTAAACGTTTCAAGTGCCCCTCAATTTTCCTTTGACCTTTCCTGATCCAACAAACGTGTGTTTGAAGGGAGACTGATCACATTTGTCTCCAGCACGGAGGAGGCACGTTCTGAACGGCAAAGCTCTTTTTTCCCTTTTATACATTCTGCAGGAGCACAAGCTGCTCCCTCTCATCCGTGATGGAGGAGCAGGACATTTTAACACACCAACCTTTCAGAAGAAATGCCCTTTGCAGAATTGTTGGATTATGTAACAGGCCACACAATCTGAGGCAGAGCTGAGAAGAAGCCATTCAGCAACAAAAATTCCTCTGTGTGCACGAGAAATGGTATTAGCAGAGGGGATAACACATTTTAGGCACATTTTTTAACGTAAATCAGAGTTGAAATTGCCTAAGAACATGTAAAATCCTGGCCCTGCTGTGGGAGATGGGGTTAGAGGAGGGATGCTTTAATTATTCCAAGTTTATGCTCTCCGTGGCTGGAGGGAATTACTGCCTACTAACCACTAACTCCAGAGTGACACAGCTCCAGCAGCTCAGGGCTTATGTCCCTGGTCCAGCGTGTACAAGCAGCAGCAACAGCTACTCTCCAGGAGAATTACTGTATTCCAGTCACAGGGAAGAGCAAAGCAGGAGGAAAATGTATTAAAAAGCAGCAGAGATGCCATAATTTGTGTACCAGATTTCCTCTCCTTTGCAAAGCGAGATCCTCGTTCCAAACTGCATTTTGAACGGTTGTTTTTCCCCAAGCCATTTCTTCGGTGCTGCTCAGCTTCCCCCTGTTTAGCAATGCCCATTACTCCCAAATCCATGCCCTGGGGCACGGGGGGCGGCTCTGGCACCTCAGGCATCCCCACAAGCAGTGTGGTATGTTATGTAGGACATGCCCAGGGAGCAGCCGTGCCCTGCCCAGCCCTCTGTGCCAGCGCTGGGGTTACATCATAAACCGGATCCTCCCTCCAAATCGGACCGGCTCTGATCTCCCATGGCCTACTGACACCGCTCAGATTATTGACGAAAATAAACTTCGCAGGGCAGCTCCTCCACAGCATCAAATATGCTATTTCTGAGGTGAAATTCAACGGCAGCACCAGGTAAGAGCAGTGCTTTCTAATCCACGGACAGAAATCACCTCGCACTGAGCCACTCACAGCTCCTCATTCTGCCCTCACACAAATGACCTGCTGATGGGCAACAAAACCCCCCAAAATGCCAGCCGTGGTTATTTCTGAGCTTGTAGGTTTTGTAGCTAAGAGTGAGCCTTGCAGCTCTACCCACAGCCCTCCGGAGCAGGCTCCCTGCTCCCAGCTCTTTTCCAGCAAAAGGAGCAATCCAATTAAGGGCCAAGCAGATTTGGACTCCAAGTCAGCAGCAGAAAAGGGAGCTGGCATAAAATACTGAGAGAAACCTGTGCCTTCCTGAGGATAAAGGAGAAAATGGAACCTCACCATGTGCTGCCAATACTAACTGTGTTTAACTACATTGTAGAGATTTTTTTGCTGGTTGAGAAGAATGTAAATGGTGTCCTAAACAAGCTGGTTAATATCTAATTTGAATCATCTCCCTAAACTCAAGTGAAAGGGTTCTACTTCTGTTTTCTATCACAGCAGTGTTAAAGACCTGTTCTACTTCACAAGATAACAACACTAAGAATTAGTCTCTCAAGCTCTTGAACCAGAGACCACGTTCCACTGTACAGCCATTTTACAGCAGCATTAAAAGATTTTTTTTTTAATACCTTAGCAGAGACCAGCAAAAGTACTGGGGGAATTTATCCTGTAGATAGACTTATCCAAATTTAGCAGTGGTGGTCATGGCAAAAATGTAAGAGCAGGGTGAACGTGTAGTGGTCTCCCAGCCTTCAGGAATTTGCTGCTGAGGCTTTTCCTAAACCAAAGGTAGTTTTTTCCACTGCCATCTTTCCACAAAGAAACCCAAAGGCTTTATTTAGTAATTTTCCACCTCTCAGAGAAAAGAACTCTGCTTCACTTAGCAAAAAGAGGACAACAGTGTAATATTTGGAAAACCCTTTGGGAATTACAAATCCACTTCGTTTTGTCACACTGAGGCCCCAAAACAGGAGAGCAGCAGTGCAGGGCTAGGCATGCTCATGCTGGTACTCAGTGGGCAGCCAGTGCCAGGCTAACACTTGGAAGGTGCTGGTTAAAAGGATCTATGGTCCCTGCAGTTCCTAGAAGAGGCATAAATAAAGGGACAACGAAAACGAACATGATACTGCTCTGCTGAAAAACGTCAATGTAGGTCACTGACAAACAACTGTAACTCCCAGAATACTCACTGGGTACTCGAAAGCCACACTTCTTTATTGTATCTACTTAAAGCAAGATCTGAGAAGCTGGATTTGGAGGTACAGGGAAAGAGAAAACTCCAACCTACTGTACCCATCCATGCCCTTTTACAGCTCCTGCCTTAGCTGTTATTTATAGCTCTGTAAAAGCTATTTCTCCCTATCGTTTTTGCTCCGTTCTCCCAACTAACCACCTTCCTAGAAACCAAAACCCACTTTTTTCTCCCCCCTTACTCCATATGGCTCAAGACTGGGGTCACCAAATCAATCCTGGTATTGCTAAAAATAGGAGCTTCAGGAGCCTGAGAACCAAAACATGCAGCTTTGCTTAAAACCATCTTATACTCTTAAGTGAGAACATAAGTTGCTGCTGAGCAGTACAGAACTTGCAGCAAAGCGTTGAAAACCCTGTCAGTTAAAAAATGTAACAAATTAAGTCTGAAAGAAAACCATGGATATTGGATATCTAAGCCCTATATCAGGTTCAGCACCCTCAAAACTTGGGAGAGATGGGAACTGTCCTGGCCTCATCAAGCAGTTTGGTTTTGGAAGCAAAGAGCCAGGAAAGGAGCTCTGCATTTCCACACGCCATCCCCTCTCCAAAGTTACAGAGGGGGAAAAAAAAAATCTAACCACAATTAACACAATGAAAGGAAATGAAAATATTGAAACTTACCCTCACGTTTGGCAACAAGCAGAAAAGCTCTCACAGTACCCAATGGTTACAGACAGGTACTCAAGCATCATTCCCAACCATTTTGCATTATGAACTGGCACAAATAGGATAAAACTAAAATATTTCCAAAAGTCAGAGGTGAAAGCACTTATACTGAAAATGCAGTGGAGCAGGTGATGGAAAGCCAGACCAGGTAAGCCCCAGCTTCTTAATTTACATAAATAGGGAAGAGTCCATCCAAGAGACTTCCAAAGACCAGGCACAGACTGGCTCCAAGTCACAAACCCAAGATGTTTGGCTGCTCTGGGATCATGAAAACACTTCCTCAAGGCAACCCTCTTCCAGGGAAATGCCAAACCTCCCAGCAAAGTGATGAGCTCCCAGTTCATGTAGCCTGGCACCACAACACGAAAAAGAAGCTGCAGAACTTGTCTTACCATATGCAAATGCTGAAACCAAAATGATCTCTCTAAATAATGAGCTTCCTATTTATTTCCTAGAGTCCTTAAGGTACAAGTGTAAACCAAGCTGCCTTGTAAGAGTCTAAACTGCATGTCTTCAGCTACAAACTTGAGAAACATTTCTCACTATACTAAATCTAACAGACTTGCTTTGTATATATATTTCCTCTATGTCATTTCTTCTCAGCTTGCTTTGATCTCAACCTCTTCACTGTTCCCTCAAAGCTCACTGGAATACCTTCCAGTCTTTTTCTGCTACACCCTCCCCATTCTAAACAAAGATACCACAGGACTGCACAGAGCTGGAATCAGTGCAGAACTGAGAATCATCCTCCCTGAGGAGAAACACTTGGGGGAACTGGTGGATAAGAATCTGGACATGTACTGGGACCCTGAACCCCCTGTGCCCTGGGCTGATCCCACAGCATGGGCAGCAGGGGCGGGGGGGATTCTGCCCCTCTGCCCCCTCAGGTGACACCCCACCTGCAGAGCTGCTCCAGCCCTGGGGAACAACAGCACAAGGATGTGGAGCTGCTGGAGCGAGTCCAGAGGAGGCCCCGGAGATGCTCCGAGGGCTGGAGCCCCTCTGGGATGGAGCCAGGCTGGGAGAGCTGGGGAGGTTCAGCTGGAGAAGGGAAGGATCCAGGGAGACATGAGAGCCCCTTCCAGAGCCCAAAGGGACTCCAAGAGAGCTGGAAAGGGACTTGGGACAAGGGGGACTGGCTATAAAGTGAAGGAAGACATGTTTAGGTAATATATTAGGAAGAAATCCTCCTACAGTGGCGAAACCCTCCTGTGAGGTGGTGAGGCCCAGGCACCAGTTGCCCAGAGAAGCTGTGGCTGTCCCATCCCTACAAGGGTTCAAGGCCAGACTGGACAGGGCTTGGAGCAATCTGGGATAGTGGGAGGTGTCCCTGCCATGGCAGGGGATGGAATGAGACCGGCTTTAAGATCCCTTCCATCCCAAACCATGCTGGGATCCTACAAAAATGTGAGTCAGCTGTCTGCAACCCTGGACGTTACAGCAAAAGAGAAGGGAAACGTGAAGTTCCCTACAAAAGGCTGCTTTAGGAAAGCTACCTGTACATTCAGGTTAGAAAACCTCAAGCCAAAATTATCCACCAAAAGACAACAAACATGAATTTGTTGCCATTGCTTGAAGATGCAGAGAAAAGCAGATCAACAACATGCTGCAAAAACTGGGTATTATGGCTCTTCTAATTTTTGACCTTTCTAACATTACAACACTTGCATAAATTTCACATGACTAATAAACAGTGCACCTGAACTCCAACTCAGAACTGCTTTTAAAACAATTTAGCCTTATTTAATTCATTATTAGGAGTTTTGGAAGGAATGTGACAGGAATTAAAATACTTCTACATCTAGTTCGGTTCTAGCTAGCTACCACAAAGCTTTTATAACAAACTATGGGAAAAAATAAATGCAAGAGTGCTCAGTCAATATGGTATCTCCTTGGGTTTTAAAAATGCACTCAAGCATCTGTTTTTGCAATCTCCTGCTGTACGCCCTCACTGAATTATTTCAGTCTGCCTTTGGTCTGCCATGATGTCTGTTGGGAGCCTATTGCATTGCCAAAATCCTTGTCAAGCCCTTTTCTAGGCATTTAAGAGCAATTTTATCTTTAATTTAAAATATATTCTTTGTTAGTTTTACCAACCTCCCAGAATTAAATCCTTTTTCACCTACTTGAACAGCTGAGGTTTTGGACCAACTGCATCTTCTCATGCCCTCCCTTTTCTAGTTGGTTCTATTGCCCTTCCTCTTATTTTCTCATGCCTTCAACATGCCTGTCACAAAATGCATTTAGTTCAGGTTTCCCAGCAACTGCAGGAGCTCCAGGAGAGCCCCCATAATCCCTGGGTGTACTCAGAGTTAGCCAGGAGTCACAAAACATGAGAAGTAGCGAGGAGCTACACTAAGCAGCACCTTAGGTTCAATCGAGTTGTTCATGTGGCATTTTGAAACACATAACGTCAAATAAGCCTATAGCAATTAGAGCAATCCAAGACCACCTTTTTTTTTTTATTTATTCAAACGAGAAATGGACATTATGACCTCATTTTCCACTACACTGGTGTCTCACAGTGCAAATCTCTTTAGCTTGTCTGTACAGGTACTGTATGTGGCACTCCCCTACTCCTCTGGAAAACCTGTCCTTTTCCCCACATCCCTGCCCTTGATTTTGCTTTAATATATCAAAAGGCTTCCAACCTGATATCAAACGGTAACGCAGTCAACATAAACAGTGTCCCTGAGGCTCCATCTTAGGCACTGACACTCCACCTACACTTTCAAGGAGCAGAAGACAGACCTGATGCCTCTTCCTCCCTCCTCTGACACACCTGCAAAGCAGAGCTCTGCTCTCCTAGCCCCTTATAGCATCAAAGCCATTCCCAAAGGATCAAGGCTCTCCCATTCCACAGGGTGCCATGTGGGGTCATATCTACTCACCATCTGCCTCGCAGGATCAGAGCCCACTGCTCACACTTTCCCTCGGGCACACACACCTAGCGGCAGCCCAGGCATGACACAGATATGATGCTGCTGTTTGCCACTGCATTCTGAACAGGAGAGGTGAAAAAAAACCCCACCTTGCTCTCAAAAATACTTACTGTTAATTACAGCAGAGCCACAGCTCCCGACGCCATACACATGACAAGAACCCTTCACAGCCTCAGCGGTTATTGTCTTTTTTCTTGAATGAGTTTGCGTCAGTGCCTAAGTGGTGACTTCACACCATGACCCAAATAAGCTTCGAGCTTATCAACAGGGCATGAATTTTTATCAGTCTACAGCAGTTATCTTACTAGGGGATAAAGGCTTTCAAGTTTTGACATAGATACAGACATTCCACCCAGGCTGAAACGATACTTAGTTCAGAGTTGATCTCCTTCAACACCAAAAAAGCCCATGTGGTACCAGACATCAAAAAAGTATTTAACTTGGAGTGAAAATAAATTTAACATATCAAATAAGATTTTTAAAGCCATGCAAATAAAGTTGCAGATAATTATCATGATTTGAATGACTGGATATCATATTGGATAAGAAGCTTTGATAATTTCTCAGTTATGTTTTAACAGCCTTTCTCCCTCCTCCAACAAGTCAGGTTTCCTACCCCAGAATCAACTGGGAAAAATAACAAGACACTATATTTATTACTAAATACTGCTAAGGAGCTTGTTTTGAGAAGTCTGACTGAACACAAACACCATCCTCAAACATCCAAAGGACTGTACAGGATCAGACAGACTGGAATCGCAGACCAGTCAGTGCAATTTCAGCCTCCAGAAAGAAGAAATCTGCTTGGAAGTGCTAAAAAATAAAGAAGGGCTCAGGGTAAGGAAGAACCAAGCCGTGTGGGCTACCTGTGCTTTGCTACAGCTTGCCCACAACAAGCTGACCTCCTACTATAAAGTTAATCAGAACCAGAGGTAACTCTAGAGTGGGTAACTCCCAAGTGGGTGAGATGTACATTCCTGAGAACATCCACAAACTCCCTGGTTCAGGCAGCAAAGGAAGGCAAAGCAGCTGCAGCAAAGATCAGAGCACCATAAAGGATCCCGCTGGATGTGAGTCAATAAAGTTTTACTGTAAGAAACCATTTGTCTCGGGATGCAAGCAGGAATGCCATATGCAAGACACACTGAATGATCCTTCCACTCCAACGGATCTTGGTCTGGTCCCAACTGGAAGCGTGTCCAGTTTCACACATCACACTCCAGAAAACGTGACTGAAGAAGCTCCACGGAAAGGATCAGGAGCAGCCAGGAAAAGACAACTTATCAAGAACCACCATGATGCTTAACCTAGACAGAAAGGCAACACCCTCCTCCTCACACTAAACTGCACGGACAAAAAGAATAGAAGTTAAGAGACAGGAAAGCAGGTTTAGATTAGATTTACAGGAGAACTTTCCAGCTAGTAGATAAGCAGGAACAGTTTATCTAACTTTGAATCTTAACAGTGGGGGCTGCAGGAAGAAGAGCCTGAACACTCTGGCTTTACAATCCGAGGATGAATCACAGGGTTGCATTGTCCTTTACAATGCCAAGTTTTTACAACTGACTCCTCTAAAATAGTACTTGCAGCAGAAGAAACAGCTCATTGTGAAGCAAGAGCACCTCATTCATGAATTTAACAAGACAGTGTTCACACAGGGGTAAGCTGGAATGTCAGTCCGGGCAGTTATCACCTCTTTACCTGTTCCCCGAGATCTGATGGAAATAAATGCAGTTTCCAAGGATAAACACATTAGTCACACCACTTGTGTTAAAGTTTCCTATGAGGGAGTTGTAGGAGGAAGGAGAATAGCAATGGTGGGGAGGAGAACAGAACTTTGAACATTCTCCTCGATGCTCAGCCCACACTCCTGCTCCAAAAATGCTGTATGAAACCATTCCTTAGCTTTATCTGGGGACCATTAAAAATCATGTCAGAACACAATCAGTGCAATACGGATGAGAAGCAGCAGTCAGGAACAGCATTGCAAGGATAAAAGGAAGGTTTTTCACTTGCTCTTTTAAGAAACCGATTTAAAGAATTAATTGAACTCATTTTCCTGATTTTATGGTCATTTTTTATGCAGAAAAGCCACTGTTTTTAGCCAGCTAGTTAGCTCCTCCTCCTTCATCCAAGTGGAGGATGAAGAGAACAGAGCTAAACCAGCACCACCTCATTTAATTTGGTTTTATTTCCACTTATATCCAGCTATGAATAACACAAGCAACTTCAAGTAATCAAGAATGGTTAAGAATTCTCTGCACTTTGCCAGACCAAACCTCTGAAAAGAGAAGAACTTGAAAACTTGCTAACAACTCAACTCACATGTTGGTGTGCTGAAGAAACACTGCAGATTTCCCCGGGAGCAGTCCAAGCATCTATTACAGACGATAAAATAGTCTTTGAAACCCAAACATTCTACGTGAAATTATTACCACACTGAAGTGTTTGGTTTTACAACGGCTTGTTTAAAAATAAAGGTATTGCTAAGGTTAAAAAACAGCAACTGGAAAACTCATGTTCAACAGTCAAGCACCACTCCATAAGCAGGGTGCTGTCTGTCTGCTTTGGAGCATTAAAGTGATTTTCCAATTGGAAACTACGGGTTTAACATAGATCTTCTTGACAGATTGGCTTTTTCCAGCTGTTCCTCCTCACGTTTCCTCATCTCTCTTCTAACCCTCCTTTCTGTCACTTCACCTGAACTCTGCTCTGGATCCGAGTGATGAGCCAGCATGCAGCAGAAACCTGACAATTTTCTCAGGAGAACATTCAGGAAAAGTTAAATTTTTGACACGCACATCCTCCTGTGATCTTTAAATGTTTATGCAAGAGCTTTAAAAATAAGCCACACGTGTGTCAAAAACCTACTTCCAGTTTTAGTAAGCTTAAATCTATAGGTGAGTCTGACTTGATATATTCTGAATTACATTAACTCTGGAAAAATCACTGGCAATTCAACAGTGATCTCCTGTTAGAGGCAGAAAAAAAAAAAGCTGCTTCCCACAAATCCTCAAGATTCCACTGGGCGTTTCCTGCACTGGGTGAGTGGTGACCTGCCCTGCAGTTCCAACAGGTACATGTCCATTCCTTTATCATCCTCAGCTCACATGGCTCAACAGCACTTGGACTATCACCTTTCCTTACACTGACAACTCCCCATCAATAATAGATAACAAAACTCTGTGTATGCGCTTTGGGATCCTCCCCTGCACCTTCAAAGCACGGGCTGTGAGAGAAGTTTTGCTTTTAAAGCTGTCACTGACAGACTTGCACAAGATTGTTCAAAGCACAGCATCATTTTTTTAATGACTTACACAAGTCAGGAAATGGCTGCACCAATTCTTCATGCCAAAGAGGAATTGTTCTGTTTCATGAGGCACCTCACGGGCCATTATTTGCTGAAAAAAAACCCCTAGTTCCTCTGCATCAGGGCCTACAATCTTTAAATTAAAACTGGGGTAAAGATTCAGCAGCAGCAATAAACCTCAGTCAGAAGCATCTCCACCTTTCACTTGGTTTGAAGTGCTGTACTTCTTCCCAAGCAGATTTTCACTCACGCCTGTAAGCTCCTACAGCACTGCAGGTAGTCAGAGTCTCCCTCACCATTTAATTGCTTGGAGCTTTCAGGATACACCCAGGATTTGCAACCTTTCCTCATGCCAAGATCTCCTCCTGGTCAGCTTCGTGCCGGGCATGGAAGTCATGATAAAGGCACTTTCCATCTATGCCCAAAATTGATTTGATTGTTGACCTCCAGCCATATAAGTACTGTCAAACACCAAATGTTTGCACTGCCTACCAGCCATTTGGAATTGCTATCCCAGCTGCTGGCATTTGACACCTTGCCTGCTAACTCTGCACAAGAACAGCCTCAGGCACATGACCCATTTAACTTGCCTGTCAGAAAACCTAAATTCAAGGGTGGAATTTGTGCAGAAACACACCAAAGACAGATTAACCCTGCCATGAGAATGCTCAGGTGGCACAGGAAACAGACAGCATCTCTACAGGAGAGAACCACACTTTATGCACAACGAGCACCAATCTGGGAGCTCAGAGAAGCCAGGTCCCTAATTCCCACTGAACTCCAGCAGGGTTTTCCCAGACTCTTTTAGGCTCCACAAAAGAGTGCCTCATTCTGCAGAAAGCCTCCAGTTTTCACTCAGACAGTGTGGATGCAGAAGCTGCTTCTGCTTGATTAACAGAGGCAGACAGGCTCAGTTCTGGTTTCAGACTGCAAAATGTGCACATACTAAGGCAAAAATTTGGTCTGAGATCTTTGGGACATTATTTTTCCCATTTAGATCTCTCCTATCAATGTCAAATACACTGAAAGCCTTAATGCAACCTGGTTTAGTGGAAGGTGTCCCTGCCCATGGCAGGGGGTGGAACGAGATGAGCTTTAGGGTCCTTCCCAACCCAAATCAGTCTGCAATTCCATGATCCTACGATTCCTCTAGAGCAAGGAGCCAACGAAGCTGACCTCATGCCGCAAGGCAAAATCCACTTCGACAGAAGGCAAATGCTAGGAATGAATATTATCCACAGAGCAGAAAGGAAGGAGAGAGAAAGAAGGTTGAAACAATGAAGCCTAGCGTGGAATTGGTGTGTTAGCAAGGTAATGCTTCCTTCCAGGCAAATTTTCCATACGGATACAGATCAGCCTGCCATGAGCCAAGATCCCTGCCCTTCCCAGCGCTTGCAGGCCAAAGCATCCCTGACCGTGATGCTGCACAAGAAGCCGCTCCGGAGAGCTGCTGCTGGAGCAGCCCTGGAGCAGACAGACCCTGCCTCGGCTCCCGCCTTGCCTGGCAGGATCAGACAGGCATTTTTATGAGCGCTGCAGGATGTTCCTTGGAGCAGGAGGCTCGGCTGGACCAGCCTCTTGGCCCCGCTCCGCTCTGCCACTAATTGTCATGCACTTGGCTGCGAACTCACCGGGAGGAGGAACCGCGCTGGATTTAGCTCACGCTATCCCACAAGGAACAGAGAAGGCTTGGGGTGTGGTGGGATTTA
>VXBX01009908.1:1163022-1180073 GCA_013400415.1 Scytalopus superciliaris
CCGCCAGGGCACAGCCCGCCTGAGCAATCCCTTACCTGAGGGATCCGTCCCCCGAAGGATCCGTCCCCTCAGGACTGCCATGGCACAGCCAGTCTGAGGGATCCGTACCCCGAAGGATCCGTCCCCTGAGGGATCCCCTGCCTGAGGGATCCGTCCCCTGAAGGATCTCTCCCCTGAGGGATCCCCTGCCTGAGGGATCCATCCCATCGGGGACGCCATGATAGAGCCTGCCTGAAGGATCCTTTGCCTCAGGCATCCATCCCTTGAGGGATCTGTCTCATCAGGGCCACCATGGGCAAAGTCCACCTGAGAGATCTGTCCCTTGAGGGATCTGTCCCCTCAGGACCGCCATGGCAGAGTCTGCCTGAGCAATCCCTTACCTGAGGGATCTGTCCCCTGAGGGATCCCCTGCCTGAGGGATCCCCTGCCTGAGGGATCCATCTCCTCGGGGCCGCCATGGCAGAGCCTGCCTGAGGGATCCCTTCCCTGAGGGATCTGTCCCCTCAGGGATCCCCTGCCTGCAGGATCCATCCCTTGAGGGATCCCTTCCCTGAGGGATNCGTCCCCCGAAGGATCCGTCCCCTCAGGACTGCCATGGCACAGCCAGTCTGAGGGATCCGTACCCCGAAGGATCCGTCCCCTGAGGGATCCCCTGCCTGAGGGATCCCTTCCCTCAGGGATCTGTCCCCTCAGGATTGCCATGGCAGAGCCCCTCCAGCTGGAGCATGAGAATCACCACACTCCTTCTCGCTTTTGTCCTTCATGCGCTTAAAATGCTGCCAATCGCAGGGCAAGAGCTCTGCTCATACCTTGCAGTTGAAGAGTTTATGTGCTGCTCTGCAGGGACTGCAGTGTGTCAAAGGAACCCAGAGTCCCATCCCAAATTGTTCAGCTTCGGGTCCATACACTCATAGAAGACTGAAATTATTTTAGGCTCCATTCTCTCCATCACTGCTACTGTTTTATATTAAAAGGTTAGAAGTATTTTTTCAAGGGCCATGACCTTTTCGCACAAGTAGGAAAGCAAGGCCACGGGAAGAGAAGGTGTTTGCCCCACACTAGTGGTGGAACTGGGGGTGAAAAGCACAAAAACTTGCTCCTGGCTCACTGGACCAGCCAAGCGTCCTGAAAATTGGCTGTGGATGAGCTTTGGGTGGGTTTTCGCTCATTTTCCCGTCATAAATCAAAGATACAGGTCAGATCTGCTCCTTGCACTCTCCTTACTTTGTTCTGTGCCAGTGGTGGGGAGATACAAGACCTGCGGGAGAGATCATGGGACAGACCAGCAGAGGACATTGGGAAAAAAAAAAACAAAAAAAGGGCAGAAAATCCGTCAAAAACAGATTTTCATCCTTCTGCAGAGGCCTCAGTTTCTGATCCAGAGACCTCTGCAGGCACAGGTGTGCCCACAATAGGCAGGGCTGGGGAGCGGCTGCATCACTGTGGTAATATCCAAAGCTGTCCTGGTTTCTTGACTTTCTGTCCCTCATCCTTTACCCTGCCCAGGTCATTCTCAGCTGATCCTTAGCAGAGAGACTCCAAGTCCTTTTATTGCTGGCGTGACTCACTGAAAGCAAGGATCAGACACACCTTTTTCCATGAAAACCCCGCTGAACTGACTGCCTGAGCACTTCAGCATTTGGATGAGGATCGTGGGCTCGGTGACTGCAGCTTCCCAGCGCTGAGGTCACGCGTGAGGAGCGTTTTTGGGCATGGGCTGGTGCTGTACGTCATCCTGGCTGCCCCTGCCTCTCCAAGGATGCCAGATTTGATGTGCATCAGAGATTCCACTGCGCTGGAGAATTTCCATGGTGCATTTCCATGACTCACTATTCGTGCCAGCTGATTCATCTGTGTGACACTACTGTGTGTTTTCTTGTGGTGCAGAAACATCCTCTTTTTTCCCCTCTCTGTGGAGCAATTCTGACAGTAGCCCTTGCAAACCAGGCAAAACGGGGAAAAAAGATCCAGAAATCATGGTTTTACACAGCGGTGTCCTTCTTCCTGCTCTCTGCATGCTGTTTTGCCAGCTGAATATTAGCTCTGGAGGATTCTGCTCTAACTCTCCTCCTTGCAACCACCCACTCGGTATTAGGCCTTACCTACACTCGACTGTTTTCCAAGTTTGGAGCTAGTTAGCGCTGTGCTTTTCTCCGAGCAGGGTTTGGATCTGCACAGTAATACTCGTTCCGTCACCATGGCAGCTCAGGGTGACTCACGCCGCCACAGGCCTGGGCCCAACTTAGCAGGAGGAATTTTTTTCCCTCTTGTCACCAGCTCGGCACAGTGAGAAGCTGGAGCTTCTCCCCACCATTGCATAACCGAGCCCTGAGGTTTGGTTCCTCTGGAACACACACAGGACACGCTGCCCTGCTCACGGCTGGTCTCACCTGGAGCTTCCCTCCAAGGCTCCAGTCAGAGGTGCTTTCCCAGCACAGCAGGCAAAGGTGCTGCACACACTGAGCTGATCTGTGGGTTTGTGGTCGACACAGGTGCTGTGAATATACAACGCAAGGAACTGAAGGAGAAGATCACCATGGCCAGGAGATGTGCTGATGGATCTGATCCAAAGCTTGCTGTTGCCTTCAGGAGTCTTTTGGAGGACATAGAGCTCCTACAGATCCCGAATAACAAGATCTATTCCTGCCATACTCAGGTATTCAACCACAGTATAGGGCATATATAGAACCTGTTGTGCTGCCACGCCTGAGTCAATCCTGTTACAACTTGTATTTACAGGGGATTTCTGGAGGAAAAAAAGGGGATTCACCAACAAAAAATTGAACATAGTGACTTGGTAGTAAGGAAAAGCCTGTTATTCCACCAGGCAGAGTCCTTGCAGACTGATGAGTGATGTGTTTGGCTTGTGTGGGTATGGTGATTCCTAATTGTATGAGTGGCAGTGGAGTGTCAGTTTCCAAATCCCTGCATTGTTACTTCAATCAAGACCCATATTTTCACCTGGAGTATCTCAATTTTGATTATTCTCTGCTTATTCCGTAGGACTTCAACACAAGGATAGAAAATCTTGGGAGCAAAGCAAGCAAATAGAAAGAAAAAAACCCACCATAATCAACAGGAAATTCAGGAGAGTTTCAGTCCTCAGAGAGCAGCAAACAGGTATCACCCTTTATTTTTCTTTTTTTTTTGGTGGGATCTTTAAGCTTGTCTGCTTGCAACTGGAAGCATTTAAGAGATCCTTGTTGTTTCCACGTATTTATTGATATGCTTTGGCACTTGAAGAAAGCTTTGATAGAATGGTTTGGGTTGGGAGGGACCTTAAAGATCACCCAGTCTGACCCCCTGCCATGGGCAGGGACACCTTCCACTATCCCAGGTTGCTCCAAACCCTGTACAGCCTGGCCTTGAACATTTCCAGGGATGGGGCAGCCACAGCTTCTCTGCCCAACCTGGGCCAGGGCCTGTCCACGCTCACAGGGAAGAATTTCTTTGCTTTGCCTTACTTGCAATCAATCACCTTCTTTTGAACCTGTTACTGGTCAGCTGAAAACGTAGGGTAAAGCTTGAAACACTCACTGATGTCCAACAGCAAAACTCACCTTTTGCAGCTAAGAAACCATGGATAGGATCAGTTAATGCTTTGAGGGCAACAGGCCAGGGAAAGCACCCATCCCAAAAGGTAACTCTGACCTTATGCCTGTGATTAATGTGTATTAATCTTCCCAAAGGCACAATGGCAGGCAAAGAACAACATTGACCTAATCAGATAACAAAATGGAGCCACCAAACAGTGGTGGCACCGTCGTGGTGAGTCACCAGAAAGGTTCTCTGGTTCATAGGCAGGTGCTGCACAGGTGACCCTTCCAGTTTTCATCCTAAAGAGGCAGAAAAAGATTAAACTGCAAAATTAGTGCTCTGAGGAATGAGAGGCAAAGGGAAAGCTTGTAAAATCACAGAGCGACATGCTCTGAGGTATAAAAGCCAAAGGAAAAGCTTCTGAAATCACAGAAAAATGGGATTTCTAAAAGAAAATAAAAATCTCAAGGTAATAATAATTTAAAAAAATCTAGATGTGCTTTCTTATGTAGCAGAAAGCTGACTTGACACCTCTCAACCCCATGGGTAATGGCAGCTTGGTTATTCTGAGTGAGCTCCCATCCTCCTGCTGCATGTTCAAATTTTCCTGTCAGAACTGGTCAAAATGTTTTAACTTGTTTTATTTTTGTTTCGTTATTTCTGAGGAGAAATGTCTTTTCACGCAAAACAAACATTGTGACAGAAAGGGTAATTTTGGTCAGGATGATTCCTAATGTAAACAAAGAGCCCAGTGAGAAATATCATGTTTGATACAGCTTTGTTATGACAGAAATCTGTAGTTTGTCTGGCCTTATTTTCTGCAGGACGGGAGACAGAAGGACAAAAAGAAATCAAACTGCTTGTTTTTTCTCCCCTCTCTCTGACCCAACCCAAAATTATTTCTCTCAATTGCAAATTTTTCATCCAGCTCAGCCACACCATAATGTTTTTCTCCACCCAATTTTTTAGGGAACTGGATCCAATAACTTAGTTTCCAGTTACAGACACACAAGAGCCATTCCCTGACCTCATTATCCTGAGGAAAAGGATATTATTCTCCTGTTTTTGTTGAAAGCAGCTCCATCCAGCCACAGGCAGGATGTGTGGGGACAGCTGTCCTGCACTTCAGCTTGCTCTTGCAGGCTCTGGGACCTGGTGAGGGGCTTGCAAGAAGGCACAGGGGAAAACCTGAACATCTGGAGCAATTTTCAGGATGCAGAGGTGAAGTTGTTGATGATCCGTCAGGACTAGACGGCAGGTGGCACCCATGGATTAGCACAGGGCTTGCTCCAGTCAGGCTGGGCAGTGCCTGCAGCTGGGCTTCAGCTTCAGCTCCTCCAGGAGGCTCAAGAGCAGGGATTTGGGCTCTTTTGATGGCTTTCAGGGACATTCCTGTGTCCTGGGCTACTCCCCACAGGCAACACTATTCTCATCACATTTTATTCCCCTGGGGACTCGGCTTGGCTTTGGACAAGGGGTGCCCGTGGCAAGCAGGGGTGTTTTGCAAGGCCACTGCTCCCTAAGGAATGGGAAAGTAAAGGGAACACCAGGGCTGGCAGGGAAGGACCAGTCCCAAGGTACTTGAGCAAGGAAGGCAGGAGGCAGCCAGGGTCAGCCAGGAGTCCCTGTCATCCTGCACATTCACAGCAACAAGGCAAGCTGGAGGTATCAATCCACAGCTCAGGATCAATCCTGGTGAAGGCAACCAGGGGCAGGCACAGCCAGGTGATCCCTAGGCAGGTCCAAGGGGACAAAACAGACCTGAGCTCAAGCTGGGGTCAATCTAAATCAGAATTCACATCAATAGGCCCTATAGGTACAGGTATAGCCAGGGCTAAACTAGAGTGCAGCACTGCACAGCTCAAAACAGGACTAGCCCTGGGCTGAGTTTACAGGGGCTCTCAAGCCCATGGGCAAGTGTGTCTGGGAATCCCATCCCAGATGGGACTGCTCAGGGCTTATCATTGCCCCCAGGACTGGTTGCTCAAGAGGTAGAAGAGCTTCTGCCATCCCCAAAGCACCATTTCATACATCAAGGGACACCTCAGTGAGCCATGTGGTTCCTCATCTTTTCCGCAGGGATATATTTGGCTGTGCCACCCTGGATCTCTGTGGCTGAGGTTGCTTGGTTTGTTCAGCCTGGAGGAGACTGAGGGGAGACATCACTGGGGTCTTTAACATTCTCACAAGGGGTAATGGAGAGCAGGTGGTGACCAGTGACAGACCTGAGGGAACGGCTGGTGCTGTGTCAGGGGATGTCCAGGCTGGATATCAGGAAAAGGTTCTTCCCCTAGAGGGTGGTCTGGCACTGAACAGGCTCCCTAGGGCAGTGGGCACAGCCCCAGGGCTGCCAAAGCTCAGGGAGTGTTCGGACAACACTCTCAGGGATGTGATGGGATCGTTGGGGTGTCCTGGGTAGGGCCAGGAGTTCAACTCAATCCTTATGGGTCCTTCCAGCTCAGGGCATTCTAGGATTCTATGATTCCCTCTCGGGCCCGCGGTTCCCAGTCCCACACGATGTGCATCTCTCCCCAAGGCACACCCAGACCCAGACATCCCTCGGGGGTGCTGGTTCCCAGGTCGGGGGCTGGAGCAGGTCCTGCCCCGGCCGTCGATGGCAGCTGCGCTATCATGGTTTGCATCGAGCGCCGCCCGCCCCAGGCCCTGCCGAGCACCGCCAGCCAGGCGGAAACGCCGATACCCATCTGCCTAAACGCCGAGGATTAAAATGAAATGAAGACAATGAGCCTGGGATCAGGGTGGGGAGCACAAAGGGAACGGCCCAGCCGGCAGCTCATTACCGAGCTGGCAAACGACAGCCCTGGCAGCACTGGCTATCACATCTATTCAATGCGGTGCTCGTTGTCAATGTACCATGCAGGTCATCCATTACCAGCTAAATCAAAATTAAAGGTATTATCCAGCTTTTACGGTATGGTTAATGACAGAATTAGATACAATTTTCCTGGTCCTGCATGATGCAGGTTAGATTAGACATGGGTTTTTCTAACCTTAATGGCTCCGTCTGATCAGAATTCTGTGCTGCCCTGGGGCATATTTATTTTAGCCAATGATGCAATGGTTTAATAAAAGTGATTTGATGAAACCTGAGGCTCCCTTCTCCCTCAAAAGTATGACACTCAAAATAAATACAGTTATAAGAAAGAATTGGGTTCAGCCAGGGGGGCACTAATAGACTTTAATGGCCTTGAGCAGCTTCATGTGGACCCCCACCCACCCCCTCTGCCTGTTACTTCACATAAACTCAGAGCCAGGTAGATGCTCTTGGTCTGAGGTGGAGTGTGGATAAATCTCTTCTACCTTGGGGTACCAGACTCTTCTTATTGCTCCTATCTGAGTAATGAGGAGGGATGTGCTGCTAGCTGAAATGGAGTCTTTCATGTGCCCTCCTGGCAGGTAGGTTCTTCCTGGCGCCCTATGAGATCCCAAGACATTGTCAGTGCAATGAAAAGGGCCATTTTCCTGATGCATTTGGCTCTTTGGGAGCTGGAAGAAGAGGGATGGAGCACAAAAACCTTCCTGAAACTGAGGTGTGATGCACCAGATCCAGAAACCTTCTCCCAGCTGGATGAGGATAGCCAAAATCCTAGAGTCATCTAGACTAGCCAAAAACTCTTGTTATAACCCTCCAAGAAGTGGATTCAGGGCTGGTGCTGTGCTAGTCTGTGCCATATCTTGGAGTGTTCTGTGCAGGGCTGGAGCTGGACTTTGTTGATGCCTGTGGGTTCCTTCCAACTCGGGATAGTCTATGATTCTATGCCCTGCTAAGGCCTGGAAATGAGCTAAACTGGGAGAACTGTGCATTTCTCATGGAGATTTTAGGCTCGGTGTACATGTTGGGGATAACACTTGGCCTTCAGACTCTTTTTAAAAACAAGCTACTGAGGAAGCTGCAGTGGAGGGGGCTTGGGAACAGCTTCTGGATGCACATTCTAAAAGAAAAGTAATTTATGAGGAGAACATGCTTTTATCAATAGGAGAAAATGAACAATGGGGGTAACGGTGAGTGACCACGGGCTCAGCTGAGTATCTCCAGTATCGCACCCCCAAAAGCTCGCAGGAGTGTCAATAGGGGATGTTTAATTGATGGCAAACATTACGGCTGGTACAGAATCTGAGCTGCTCCATCCTGAGCAGGGAAGGCTTTTGTAGCAGCGAACAGATGAGCATTGTGAAAGATGACTGTGATTCTTTGGGCATTTCTGGGTTAGATTGCAGTAAAATTGCAGCAAAAAGCAATTTTGCTTTAATCAACTCTATGACAAAGCCTCGACATAGTAAAGAGCAGAAGGCATCAGAAGATAGGAAATTGTCAGCCTTGCTGGAGCTGAAAGATAAGATTGTACTCCCTACAGCTACACTAAAAGAAGATAAATTATCCATAGGGGCAATTCAGAAAGAAAATAATGTACAATTAAAGTTGTTTGAATTACAGTTTTGGGGAAGAATGGGTGGAGGAAAAAGCCAGTTTCAGTGGAAAGTCTGAAACCTCCTTCCCATGAGCTTTTAGAAAGCAGAACTAGGTTTTTTGGGGAAAAAAGATGGTAAATTGGACAGGACAACCTAAAGAGCAAAGAATGTGTTTCTCTGAGGGACCTTAGAGATGCTGAGCCTGGGGGGTGTATGCATGGAAAGAGAACTGGCTCTGAGCTTGCCAGGAGCAAGATGCAGGTCTGGGAGAGACTGAAGAGCGGCAGGAAGGCTGGAGTTCTCATCTCCGGAGGTCCCTGCCAGCAGTCCTGGCTGGTTTGCCTCTCCAAGCCTGTGGTTGGGTGGGAGGTAGAGGATGGCTGTGCTCCAACAATCCTGGGGTGCCAGGAGCAGAGGTGGGGCTTGTGCAGCTGCGACCAGGAGCATGTCTTCACCCTCCATCCCCTCCCCAGAGTCTCCAGGCTCCAGCACACAGTGCCGTACCCTGAGATACTGGTGGGCTTTGGGAATGGTTTCCAAACTTCAGATAAACCTTGGTCCCAAGGCCATGTGGTGCTCAGAAAAAGCTGATGAGGAGGGTGCAGAGGTGTGTGGTTATTTCAGGCTTCTGCTGACACCTGCCCTTCTTTGGGCTTGGTTTGAGCAGAGCGCAAACAAACCACAGGGTAAAGGTTAAAAAAGAGCTGCCACTGGAGTGTGTTTGCATGAGCTCAAATAACTGTCCTGGAGGTTCCTGTGTTCCACAGGTAGTTTCCCCTGGGCACTTTGCATGGCAGGTGGGACGTGTGGCCACATCCCCAGGTGGGTCCATGCCACAAACCCCCCTGAGGCCCATCAAGCTGCTGCAGAAGCGCGTGGGAGCAAACAGCTGATCTTCAGTTTGTCGTGACAACATCTTCGCCTGCCTTCGTGAGTGGGAATCTCCTTGTGGGACTGTTCCTAAGCAAGCAGCAGGATAACTGGGAGAAAGTCGGTGTATCCTGTGCTGCAAGATCCCCTAAAAAGCTGATGGTTCCTCTTACCGTCCCACCAGCCACCTGTTGAGGGGGCCCTGCTCCTAACAGATGGTGTGGGGAGGACTGTGATGGGGATAATGGTGTGAATGTGGCATCTTGTGCACGATGCATTTGACACGTTGCCATGGGACAGCTGCAATTTATAAGCCGAAAGCATCAGCCACAGACAAGCTTTGTAGTGACTTCTGCAGTTGCCATCTTCCCTTCCTTGCTGGCAGCTGCCTTGGAGGAAGAGAGGAATGAGGAGGAGGAGGAGGATGATGGTGCTGAGATGGAGAAGCTGCTTTGGGAAGGGCTTTTCTTGGAAAAAGCTCTGTTCTGTGAAGCACAGGGTGGGCTCCAAAAATATGTGAGCCTGGAAATGTGGTGCACTTGAAATCAGCTGCTCTGGGAGCAGCAGTGAGGCGGGATTATTCCATCTCAAGGCTTCTTTTCCATTGGATCGCCTTTCCCACTGCTGTAATAACTCATTCTCCCCTGTGAGCTCCTGGGAGATCTATGGCACAGGTTGTGGCTGGGATGGAGCTGCTGATGGGCAGCCAGGGCATGTGCTGTCACCCTGGGCTGTCTGTGTTGCTCTGACTCCTGCTGAATTACTACCCAGGCTGGTAGGAATGAAACCACCCCTTCAGCTTTGACCTTGTTTCAGACTTCAAGTTTGCTAGTGCATTCGTGGGGAGAATAGGGACAGCCACACACTTAATTTTCCCAGGAAACTGGGTTTGAAAGGGATATTGGGTGTGTCTAACAGCAGGGACACTAATGGTGTTGCAGGCTCCCAGCAGGCTCTGCCTCCAGAGCCTCGTGGCAGATGGAGAGCAGGGACCAGGTGCTGGAGGCTGCCAGGAGAGACCGGCTGCTCGTGGCCCTGCTGGGTCCTACGTGGTCACTGGTGGGCACCCCCCAGGCAGGAGCTGAGATCCAGAGAGTCTTGGGATATAACACAGCCTCACACTCCCTGCTGTTTCCATCATGGATGATTAAGGTTATGTTTTCGGGGAGATTGGATTGGAATCACAGAGTCGTGGAATGGTTTGGGTTGGGAGCTCATCTCATTCCACCCCCTGCCACGGGCAGGGACACCTTCCACTAGCCCAGGTTGCTCCAAGCCCCATCCAGCCTGACCTTGAACACTTTCAGGGATGGGACAGCCACAGCTTCATGATCTGCTATAAAGTTTAGCCCACTTCATGTAACTTCTAATTGTAAATAAGTGTTGAGTCAACCCGTGCTTGGGGAGAGTCTGTGCAGCTTTGAGGCAATCCTCAAACGTGTTTGTGTGCACGTAAATAGGGAGCAGCAGGAATCCTGTGCACCTTATCTTGTGTGTAAGCAGGCTGAGTCCCCAATTGCTGAGGACTGGTTTGATCCTCCCCGGTGAGGGCTCTTTTGAAGTTCCACGTGGTTGGGCTGTGGTGTCACCGCTTTCCATGGGACGTGGTGATCCCGTCCTGTGGCTCCACTTTGACACTGCCCAGGTATTTATTCCACTTGATTTCCCCCGAGGTTGGCTGTGCTGTTGCTGCTGTGCTGCCTTCGTGGAGTTTGCTTGTTGTTGCAATGTGGGGCTTTGAGTTTATTGAAGAAAAGACCTTAAGCAAAGGTTTTAGAGATAACCCTTCTTTTCCCAAAGCATGAATTGATGAAAGGCATAGTGAAAGTAATCTTGCAGAGGTGTTGCTGGGGAAAAGAAAAGCCTGGTGACTTTTCTCTGATAAGAAAATGCCTTACTAATATTTACAGATAGCTGGGCTGCTCTGAACTGAATTAATTTCCTGGGAGATCAAAATGCAGCACATGCTTTGTAACTGAACCAGGAACCCCTGGCTCCTGTCTGCTTTTCTGTGAACAGGCAAATTGTCTGGTGTGGTCAGGAGATGGAGCCCTTGGTGCAGACTGGGGACACCAGCTAAATGTCCTGGCTGGTGATGATGGCTCACAGGTAGGAGGTGGCCTCGTGGCAGTGTTTGGAAAGCTGCATCTGGTTGTTGTCATGAGAAATCAATGAAAGCTGTGGGGATTGATGGGAGTATCCATCAGGTAAGGGGGGGAATTGCATAGATGTGATCTTTGACACCTCTTGCCTCTGTCATGTGAAATTTGGGAAGGAGCTGCCAGCACTATGGGGCCTCCTCCCCCTGTTTAGGGTGGGCTCTGCAGCTTCTGGCTCAACTCTGGCTCAGCCTACACTGAAGAGGACACAATGCACCAGAGCTGAGGTGTCCAGTGGTCTCAGTCACTTCCATGACAAGGAGGTGCCTTTTGCAAGGTATCCGTGCTGGACTCCAGGCATTTCTCTGGCCTCAGGATTTCCAGGTGCAATGTTCTTGCCCTCTCTCAGGCTTGGCTGGAGGGGAATGGTGGGGGACAGGCCCTGGATATCCCACTGTGAGGCTCGTTCTGGGACAGATGAAGGGTCTGGTGATGCTTGGAGCTGACACAGAGGGCTGGTACCTTTGTGTGGAGGGGTAGTTATCATAGATCTGGGGGAAAAAAAACCCATCTGTTTGCCTTCTTTGTGCTGCCCTTGCTGAATGTCTGGTGATGACATGTCCCTGCCTCCCTTAGCCCAGGGGGCTGCTGGAGAGCAGGGGTGGTGGCTGTAGGAGAGGTGTGGGATGCTGATGGCAGCAAGGCTGGGTAGAAGGACTGGGCAATGCCTGGGAAGGATGTGGAAACAAAGCAAAGGAAAGGAGAAGGAAAAGGCCTCATTTTCCATGCATGGGGGAGGGCAAGTCCTCTCCAAGGGCCTGGAGCACAGCTCAGCCTACCAGCTGGCTCTTCATCCCTTTGTGCCCCAAAGGCAATGCAGCTGCAACAAAGAAGAGCCTTTTCAACCTGCAGTGCCTGCTTCAAAGCAGGCTTTGGAAAAACCTCTGTGAACAAGGCAGAGTCATATCCCTGCTCCTGAGGGATGTGGGTTTGGGATGTTGACAGCAGACAGACATCCCTGGAGCCCAGACTGGGCCAAAACTCCCTTAATGTGCTCTAACTCTGCTCTGGGGAATGGCCAGTCCCACCAAGGATCTCGTCTGAGCTGTGCCTAGCAGAGCAGAGGTCTGGGGAAGGGATCTAGGGCAAGGATTGCTCCCACCACTGCTGCAAATTTAATACCATTTTAAAAAATAAATACCTTTGGGTCTGGGGAGGCTGCATGGGCTTGGCTGACTGCCAGGCACAGCAGGCAGGAGCCTGCCCTTGGCACACACATATGTGTTGGGAAGGCTCTCCTAAGCTTTTTTGGGAGTGCAGACCCCCACGTTGTGGGCTGGCCCTGTGCTCACCCTCCCTCATTACCCCTTGCAGATCCCTCAGGACAATTTCACACTAGTTTGGGCAAAACTAAATAAAGGTGGTTGCAGTGTTAGCCCTGTCCCCAATCCCCAGTACATGTTCCCACCCCTTCCCTTGCACTGGGGCTCCCCAGTGGGAATTTGGGGTGCTGATCCTAATAAATGGCTAATTTTTCAAATAGAATTCAGTGGGATTAGTTGATCTGCAGTTGTGGGAGTACAGCACTGGCAGCCCCGACCTCTAGCACTTCAAGCTATTGCC
This sequence comes from Scytalopus superciliaris, assembly GCA_013400415.1. Taxonomy (NCBI): domain Eukaryota; kingdom Metazoa; phylum Chordata; class Aves; order Passeriformes; family Rhinocryptidae; genus Scytalopus; species Scytalopus superciliaris. The sequence goes on from VXBX01009908.1 coordinate 1,175,583, forward strand.
GTCCTGGGTTTTATCCAGATTTTAGGATGGATAAAACCCCCCTGAATTTAGGGGAAACCATCTGCTGTAGCTGGTCTGAAATGAGAGAAGGCTCTAAACCCCCATTTTGGGCATCTCTTGGTGGTGGGGACTTGCTGGGTGTGTGTTTGGGATGGAGGGGGATGTGCATACCTGGGTGCCAGCAGGTGTAGGATCAGAGCTTGACTAGGTGTGCACCGCACCTGGGAACTCATCCTATTTTCACCAGCTTCCCATTGGGATGGTTCTGCATCTGGAGCCCGTGCTGGGTTCTCAGCTTATGAATGACCCTCATTGCTGTGAAAATGCTGAACTGTCTTCAGAGCAGCCTCTGCCACACACAGACCTAAAACATGTGGTGAGTGACTCACCGGCCCCAGCCCCGTCCCTGTGTCTGGGACAGCCACATCCGCAGTATTGGAAGCTCAGTTCCTCCTGAGTGAGCAGGATTGAGGTTATCCCGATGCAGCCTCAGCAAAAAAAGGCTTGGGAGTCCCAGGTTGGTGTTGTGGTAGTGGTTTTCTCTTTGGGCTGGCTCGCTGCTCTGCCTCTTGGCTCAAAAAGCCTCCAACCCCCCTTTCTGCTCCCCCAGACCCTTTGGTTTTGCCACCATGGTGTTCTTTGCACTTATTTGAGGAGCCAGAGCTGTTTTCCATCTGTCCAAGGATCCTGCAGTGGAGCAGCTGCATCCACTGAGGTGATGCAGTTACCACCATGTGAATCCAGCTGATGTTTCCAAAGGGCTCCAAAATGGATGATCAGGATAGAACAAGTTGCCCAAAATAGCTGTGGCTGCCCCATCCCTGGATGTGTTCAAGGCCAGGTTGGACAGGACTTGGAGCAACCTGGTCTGGTGGAAGGTGTCCCTGCCCGTGGCAGGGGGTGGAATGAGATGAGCTTTAAGGTCCTTCCAACCCAAACCAGTCTGGGATTCAATGATCTTGGCAGGTTTAGGCACTGGAAACTGGCACATGGCCAAGGTGGGATTTATCCTCCATCCCCCTGCCTGTACTGAATCCATCCTGAAGATGATGGGTGCCAGATGCCCTGCTCTGGGAGGAAATATAGGAGAGCCTCCTGGGCATCACATGTTTGATTCCTGCATCCTTAGCAGCTGTAAACTGGGGCTGTGCAGCATTTCCATGCTGGTAACTGGAAGGAGAAACATCCATGCAAGCCTCTCCGGGTGCCCAGTGCTGACCCACACGCTGTGGACATCTTGTTGGGAGGCTCTGGATTTGCCCTGGCACCTCCATCCTTCCTCTCCAGCTCTCTCTCCTCCCCTTGATCAAATTCTGGCTGAGCATGAAATTAAACTTGCAAATTGCAGTCCTTTCTGTATTTTTTTGGGTCATTATTATGCACATTTCTTATGCACATACCTTGGGTACTGCAGGGTTTGAGGAAGGAAAATCAGCCAAAAATAATCATTTGGGATGGAGAACATCTACTATTTAAATTCCTCCCCGGAAGCCCTTTCGTTGTTAATTACGAGCAGATTTGCAAGCAGCACAGATTTTAATTTTTAGCATGTTTTGATGTTAAAAAGCTGCCTTTGTTTCCAAGATCCATAGTAAAGCTCCAGGTGCTCAGATGCTCACTTTGTACCTTCAAAGACCAAGAGGAGCAGAGAGGCACTTGTGGTTAAGATATCAAAGTTGTGATGCTGCTTTTATCGTGTGAACTGTTGGGAGAAGAGATAAAGTGATGATGCTGTGATGATGTGAAGCCCTGCCCTGGGCAGTGCTGGCACTTTGTGTCTTTTTGGGGGGAGTCTTTGTGAGATTCTTGGATTCCACCTGTGTTTTTTGGGGGGCCTGAGTTTTGATGCTGGAGATGCCCATGGAGTGATTGCACCTGGGAGAGGGAATTGTCTTGTGCAGAAGGTCACCCACACCTGTCTCCTTGCTGCAGCACTGGGGGATGATGGCTGGATCTTCTCCATCAGCCTTCAAAAAGGACAGGGACAGTGTGCCAACAGGGATAGCAACTGCATCCTGGGCTGCATCCCCCCAGTATGGGCAGCAGGGGAGGGAGGGATTCTGCCCCTCTGCCCCCTCAGGTGACACCCCACCTGCAGAGCTGCCTCCAGCCCTGGGGAACAACAGCACAAGGATGTGGAGCTGCTGGAGCGAGTCCAGAGGAGGCCCTGGAGAGGCTCTGAGGGCTGGAGCCCCTCTGCTCTGGAGCCAGGCTGGGAGAGCTGGGGGTGTTCAGCTGGAGAAGGGAAGGATCCAGGGAGACCTGAGAGCCCCTTCTAGAGCCTAAAGGGGCTCCAGGAGAGCTGGAGAGGGACTTGGGACAAGGGCCTGGAGGGACAGGACAGGGGGGAATGGCTTCCCACTGCCAGAGGACAGCATTAGACAGGACATTGGGAAGGAATTGTTGGCTGTGAGGGTGGGCAGGCCCTGGCCCAGGTTGGGCAGAGAAGCTGTGGCTGCCCCATCCCTAGAAGTGTCCAAGGCCAGGCTGGACAGGGCTTGGAGCAAGCTGGGATAGTGGAAGGTGTCCCTGCCCATGGCAGGGGGTGGAACCACATGAGCTTTAAGGTCCCTTCCAACCCAAACCATTCTGGGAATCTATGACATGGCTGATGTCTGGTCTGCAGGAGCTTCTCAGCTGGAGCCAGCACTGGCTGAGCTCACACAGCACTCTGCACACCCAGCACTGCCCATTGCAGGCTGGGCATGCAAAGAGAAATGCTTTTGATTTGCAGGGCACATCTGTGAATTGAGAGCAGGGCTCCCAGTTTAGTCACAGGCTTCTGAGGTACATTGGCCTTATCCTTTCCTGTTCCTGCTGCTCTTCCCTGTTGGTGCCCAGGTCAAGGCATGCAGCCTTTTACCAGCTCCAGCACTGCAAAATCCTTCATTGCCTGCCAGGGGGTAAAAAAAAAAAGAAATGGTTTTAAATATAGCATGTCTTGGGTTATTTTTACTCACCTTTTAATTTTAAGCTCGCCAGGTTTGGTTGTTCCAGCTTTCCTCTGTAATCAAAAGGGTGAGGAGCTTCCTTTGCTCTGGAGCAATGAAAGACCCAAACCTCCCACACAGACTCTGACTGCAGCTGATGAAGCCTCGGGAATCCGCTGGATCCTTGGGGAAATGCCGAGAACTGCTCGTGTGGAGGGGCCCCTTGTGAAAATCAGGTTGAAAACTAGGAACAGCTTCCTTTGGGGAAACATCTGTTGTGTGTGTGCTGCTGAAAAATCAGCCAGCTCCCTCTCAGTGCCCTGCTCTTCCTCCTCTTCCTTCCCTGCCGTGCTCCGTTCCCAGTCTCCGTGTGGATACATCCCTCCATGCATGTCGGGAGCGGTGCTGGCTGTCCCGAGGCTGTATAAAAGGAGACATTGTGTGTTTGGGAGCGTGGGAGGAGGCTCAGCACTGCAGCACTGCCCTGGCCTAAAGCAACCCGCTGGGTTTTGGGAGTGATGGTGGGGTCCCCCCAGAGCCCAGCTGGGCTGCGCCCCCAGAGAAGGAAACTCCAGGTGATAAGGTGGGTTTTCCAAGGAAACTGTGGTCTCTTTGGGTAGGTGATGCGGGAGGGAGGCTGCTCTGATGCCTCCTGCGTCTGAGGTCCTGCTCTTCTAGATGGTGGACCCTCAAGAGTGTCCTCTTCCAATGCCATGGCTCGTAGATATTTGGGGATTCCCCTTCTAGCCCCAAGCAGCACTTTCTGCCCAGCACAGCGTGGCATTGCTGATGGCTCTGGACAGCTGGAGCGGGTAAATCATTAGCCAGGTTTTTCCTGGGAAAGCAGCCTGGCCTCTGCAAGGCAAACTCCAGCTGCCTTTTGTTCACAGGGGAGATGGCTCTGCTTTCCTGCCTCATCTTGGCCTGGCTCCATGCACCCCATCCCGAATCTGAGGTCTCCAAAATCCTTGGTCCATGCACCTCAGTCCCCTGGGTCTGCATCTTCCAGCTTTGAGGGCTTCACCTGGCTCCGTGCTCCCTGTTCCCCCAGCCCTGTGCACCCCGACATTCCCTGCTTCTGTGTACCTCAGTCCTCTGCATTGGTGTGTCCTGCCCCCCCAGCTCTGTGTATCCCAACATCCCCATCTTGCTGTGCTCTGGTCCCCTGGCTCCATGCACACCTGGGTTATGTGTATCCCACTTCCATGCACCCCAATGCCCAGCCCATGAGTATCCAATCCCCTGGCTCTGTGCACCCCAGTCCCCTGGTTCTGTAAGCTCGGGTTGCCCAACTCTGTGTACCCCAATACCCAGGCCCACCATGTACCCCAGTGCCCTGTCTCAGTGTACCCCCATCCCCCAGCTCCATGCACACCAAATCACCTGGCTCAGTGCCCCCCCCAGCTCCCTCTCCCCCTGCTCCGGCTACACCAGTCCCCCTAGCTCCGTATACCCAAATCCTGCTGGCTTTGCACTCCAATCCCTGGACTCCAGGCACCCAATCCCCCAGCCCCGTGTTCCCCAATCCCCAGTTCTGTGCTCCCCAAAACCTCAGCCTCGC
>VXBX01009908.1:1180296-1207534 GCA_013400415.1 Scytalopus superciliaris
CCCGGGGGGTTCGGGGGTCTGGCCGGGAGCGGGGCAGCCCCGCAGCGCCCCGCGGGAGGAGCCGCCGCCGCCGCCCCGTCTGCCCCTCCCGCGGGCCGGGGCGCGGGACCCGGGCGGTGTTCCGGGAGGGAGGAATGAATGAGGCTCCCCCCGAGCCGAGCCCCGCCGGGGCCACACGGGGCAGCCGGTGCTGGGGGGCTCGGGGAGCCCCGGCCGGTGTTGGGGAGGGGGTCGGNNNCGGCCGGTGTTGGGGAGGGTGTCGGGTCCCCCCCGTCTCGGTGCGCGGCAGTCCCGGGGGGCCGGCGGTGGCCCCGCCGCTTCCCGTGGAGCGTGTGGATTCAGGGAAGGCGGCATCCCGGGATGCTTAGAAATACCATTTAAAACGCCCTATTTCATATATAGGACTGAACACACCCCACGCGTGGAACATAATCCCGAGAGGAAGCGGTTGTTCCCCGTTTCCCCGGGCTGAGACAAGGGATAACCCCCTTCTCCTTCCTGTCATTCCTGTCATCAAGTATCACTCCAAATTTACATCCTTTCCTCCTGCCAAGTATCACACCCCAAATCTTCATCCCTTCCTTCTGCCACGTATCACCCCAGATCCTTGTTCCTTCTTGCCACCAGGTATCACCCTGAATCCTCATGCCTTCCTCCTGCCAAGTATTGTACCCCAAATCCTTGTCCCTTCCTAACCCCAAACATCACCCCCAATCCCCTCCTGGACTTGGAGGGTTGCACCCCACCTTTCAACCCCTGCTTTGCCGTGTCCCCTGTCCCCACAGTCCCAAGTGAGGAGCTGCTACTGCGCACCCAGAAGTTGAGCAACAACTAAAAATAGTCTAGAGCAGAGCTGGGCTCTTGGCTGGCACAAACCCCAGGCAGGAGAGGAGCAAAGCGGGGAGCTCAGCCCGGGCACCCCCAAAAGTTGGGGTTGAGCTGGACTGGGAAGCAAGGACTTATTCCTGGTCCTGTAGATGTTTAATTCACACCTCAGGGTGATAATTTGGCAGCTGATAATCTGGGTATTATAAAAAAGCTGCGTGATAGGAAATATAAAATAGGGAAGGGGTGATGTATGATTCCCTGGGGGATTTAATTATTCCTTGGATTTCTGGAGGGCTCACCTATCCTGCTTTGCCTTGCACAAGGGCATCCCTCTTCCAAGGAATGTGTTTGTGGGGTTCCTTTTATCCCGATTTGTGACAGAAGCTCAGGTCTGGGGCAGAGCCCATCCTTTGTCCTGGGATGACACCAGAGGGATGGGGAAATTGAGTCAGGGAGAGACTCCCAGCTGCAGAAGGAGGATTGAGGACATGGGTGTCCCCTTCCCGTGACACCTCTGAGCTGGTCTGGCGGGACTTGTATGTCACAAAACCCATAAAATATAATTTATTTTAGCATCACCAGGAAAAGGGAAGAAGTCCAAGGGAGATGAGTCATGGTTTCCCTCGTCTGGGCAGCTGAGTGATGCCCCATCACCCTCTCCCACCATGGCTCCCTCCCTTCCCGGCTGCCTGGGATTTGGCACAGGGCTGGCTCTGGGCTTGTCCACTTGGGAAAACGCGAGAGTCAGAGATATCGTTTATGAAAAAAGCTGGATGATTTGTTTTTCCCCAAAGAAACCTCGTGGCTGGGAGGGAAAGAAAGGGGATGCTTCCTCAAAGCTCCTGGGGCAAAACTGTGCCTCAGTTTCCCCCACGGGAGCTGAACTGAGCAGAGCTTTGGGGCTGCCTTTTCCCTGATTAAGGGGGATTTAAGGGATAAGGTGCCAATGGCCCAAGTTGTTCCTGCTGCAGCCCAGTTCCACGACACTGATTAATTTCAAATTTGGTTGTGTCGGTGCTAAAGGCTCTGGGTGGAGCAGCAGAGCTCTGGGATGCCCTGGGACAGGGCTGGGACACAGCAGCGATGCTGCTGGCTGCAATGTCTGGGGCTCATTTCTGCTGCGAGGGAGGAATGCGGGTCACGAGCTCTTGGCAGGGCTGGGAGGGATGCTCGGGAATCCAGCCACAGTAGCCAGCGGTGCCGGGCAGCTTGCCCTCACCTCTCCAGCCTTACAGCTGCTAGCGGAGCCAGAAATCTGCAAACCTCTTCTGTTTAGCTTCTTCTGTTCAGTTTTTAGCAATTTGGGGCACTGGGAGTGAGTTACCTCCTCTTGGAGGACAGGGATATAGCAGCCCAGCGCTGCGGGGAAAAGCTGGGAGAGAGAAACAAAGGGGAGGAGAAGCAGGAGGAAGGGAATAGGCTCACGTGGCTTCCCCAGGGCACCGGCCAACGCCTCCGGCACAAGAGCTGCCTCTGGCTTCATCATCTCCCGATGCTGGGGATGCAGCAGTCCCTTGGCTGGTGCCAGGCTGGAGGTGAACCCCCTCCCAAATTTTATGACAGGGTGGGTGCTCTGTGGGGACGGCTGGTGTGGGATCCCTGGCCTGATGCTGGTCTCCTCCCTCCTCGTGCTCTTTGTCTCCGGTTCCCAGCACCATCTCACTGTTTCCTTCTGTTTTCCCTCAGCTCAGGGCACTTGTTCCAGGAGAGAAGATTCCCTGTGAGGACACCCGGGGCTGTGCTCACTCCTGCTTTCTTACCCAGACTTCGGTAGTGCCAAGGATGCTCTTCCCACTGCTTGTTCTGGGAGCACTGCTGCTCAGCCTGGCAGGTGAGTAGGGCTGGGGGATGTGTGTCAGTGTGTCACCACCTCAAAGGAGATATCCTGAGTGCCACGTTTATCCAAAGCTGCCTATTGGCAGCTCCCACAAGGTGTTTTTCCTCTTTTGTGGTCCTCTGGCTGCCCAGGGCATCACCCTGTGAAGCTGATGCCTTATGGTGGCACCTCTTAGCAGGGGACACTTCCTTCCACATACTACAGCTAAATTGTAAAGCCAGGGGAGGAGTAAATCCTGAAGGTTTTGACCTACCTGGGAGAAATGTTGGTACTGAATCTTTTTGGATTCCACAGCCAGCAGCGGTTCTGGCCAGGCTGGTTCCTAAAACCTGCTGGCATTTATTATTAGCTGGAGGGAGATGTGACACTCTGGAGTCTCCCTGGAGCCAGGCAGGCTGCCCGATGCTCATGTCCTGCCTCTCTGTCTGTCTGCAGCCCCTGGCAGGGCTCCTGCTGCCTAGTTCCTTCCTGCACCTCCTCATCCTCCCCTCCAGCTCCTCATCCTCCCTGCTTGGGCTCTTGCCTCAAATTTAGTGTCTCATTGCTGCCTTCATCCCACGGGACGTGGTTGCTGTGGGAAGGGCTTTGCTGTGTTCTGCAGCAGTGCTGAGCTTGGCATATAAAGTAAATCCATGGTCTGAGGTGAGATTTCCCCCTTTTCCTCCCCATTTTAGGGTCGGGGGGAATTAGTGCCCTTGTCCTGCTTTGGGGGACATCAGGGCCAATGGGCACCCCAGGAGCAGCTAGCATGGCTGGATATCTCCCTCTCACTGTTGGCGTCCTGCCATGTGACTGAGACATGGTTGGCATTGTGCTGGAGCACTGGGATGAGGTTGGCACCATGCCGTGGCACACCGGTTGGCATTGTGCTGGAGCACTGGGATGAGGTTGGCACCATGCCGTGGCACACCGGTTGGCATTGTGCTGGAGCACTGGTGCCATCTAGTGCCTGCCAGCCTGGCCAAGAGCTGGCTCATCCTGGAGACTTGGGAATGCGTCCCCACTGCTGTCACTCACTGACCAGTCCCTGTGGGGACAATCCATGCTCTGTATCCCAGGGGGTGCAGGTTTGGGTGCCCATGGCTGTAGCTGGCAGCTGAAGGCAGTGGTGCCCCTGGTGTGGTGCTGGATGTGGGACTGTCTCCCTTCTGGCAGGGTGGACTTGGTGGGGGACGGTGCCTCCCATGGTCATTCCTCCATTTGCTTAGATTATTCAGATGGAAGATGAAGGGGATACTTCTGCAGGTCTCACCACCCTGTGCTTTTGTCCTTGTCTCCCTCTTGTAGGTGCCATGGAGATCCAGGTCCCAGATGAACCCGTGGTGGCTCTTTTTGGCCAAGATGCCACCCTGCGCTGCTCCTTCTCCCCTGAGGCCAACTTCAGCCTCGACGACCTGAGCCTCATCTGGCAGCTGACAGACACCAAGCGCTTGGTCCACAGATTCTCCGGTGGCCGGGACCAACTGGAAGACCAGGGCAGGGTCTACACCAACCGCACGTCCCTCTTCTATGACCAGCTGCCCCGGGGCAACGTGTCGCTGCTGCTCCGGCGCGTGGAGATCGCGGACGAGGGCAGCTTCACCTGCTTCGTCCGGGTCCGCGACTACAACAGCGCGGCTGTGACGCTGCAGGTGGCAGGTGAGACAGGGGGAGCTGGGCTGGTCCTCTGTGTCTCCCCAGTGAGAAGGGTTCTCCATCAGGCTTTGTGAGTCTTTTTCTCCACCCCTTGCTGTGGTTTCCCCATGAAATCAGGTCTCTGGTAGAGGCCAACCAGCTGCATCTCCCCAAAATGTTGTTGCGCAGGTTGTAATCCCTTCTGTGCCATCATGGAGAAGCTCCCAGTTAAGAGCACACTTGGAAGCATGGCTATAAATTATCCAAAGTTGGGGAGCCTTCAGCTGATTGGTCTCATCAGCTGGAGGAGTCTGCCCTGGGGCTTGCCCAGCCTCCTTGGGTTGCTCCAGATCCTGGTCCTTGGTTATCTCCACTGTGCCATTGCTGATTGTCCTTTCCCTTGCAGCTCCCTACTCCAAACCCAGTGTGCACCTGGAGCCCAGCAAGGACTTGAAGCCAGGTGACCTGGCAGTTGTGACATGCCATGCTTCCCGTGGCTACCCCGAGGCCAGCGTCCTCTGGCAGGACAGCCGGGGCAGCAACATCACAGAGAACATTACCACATCCCAGGTGGCCAATGAGGAAGGTCTCTTTGACGTGCACAGCGTGCTCCAGGTGCTGGTGGAGCCCAGCATCACCTACTCCTGCCTGGTGCAGAACCTGGTGCTGCAGCAACATGGCCATGCGTCTGTCACCATCACGGGTGAGCCACCAGACCTGGGGGAAGGAGGGGCTGGGCTCTGTCTGGAGAAGGTGACTATGGTGACAGTGGGATCTGGGATCCCTACTGTGGCCCAAAGCAACCCTGGGTGTTGCTACCCCATGTCTCCTCTCTACCTCTCTGCCCCATGGATCTACAAGGGTGACTTGAGGCTGTGCTGTCTGCCCTGTCACCCCACATCAGCATCCCTGTAAGAACCAGTGTCCTTACTGATTTTTGTGGTCCCTTCCAACCTAGGCCGTTCTATGGTTCCAGACCCTGGGGAACCTATTCCTATCCTTTCCCCCCTCATGGCATGAGATGAGAGGGGAAGGGGAACAGGTACAGCATCATCTAATGCTTCTCCTGAGCTTCTTAGCAAGGAAAGGGTCAGCCTGCAGGTCGCATTTATTAGTACAATTATATAAAGATTAATAAAGCATTTTAGCCAGTGACTCAACTTGCTGCTTCCCTGCTGGGGAAGGCCATAATTGGATGCACCGATGGTTTGACTTCCAAAGCCACCCTTGTGCCACCAACCCCCTCCATGGTGATGTGCCCCCAGCACTGGGGGGTCCTGGGCATGGGACAGCGATGCTCACCCGTGTTTGGTGTCTCTTCCCCCCGCTGCAAGGCCAGCACCTCGCCTTCCCCGCCGCCGCGCTCTGGGTCACGGTGGGACTCGCCATCTGCGTCCTGGGGCTGCTCGTCGTCCTGGCCTACGTGTGCCACAAGAAAATCCGGGAGAGCTGTGAGGAAGAGGAGGAAAACGCAGGTAATGTGGTTGCTGCATCCCCCAAAAAGGAGAGCGGAACAGGGGAAGCCAGGATGAGTGTTAACCAGCAGAGGTTTGCCTTGGTGGTGGCGTCTTCTAAAGGATGAAGTGATGCCAGGGGTGGTGGCACCAGCAGGTCTGTGCCACAGAGCCTGTGCTGGCTGCACACACCTCTTTCAAACATACAGCTGGTTTTCCTCCCACCCAGCCTGTCTCCCCCTTTTCCTGCTCTGCACATCCTCTGTGTTTGGTACCCACAGCCAGAAGCATCCCCTCCAAGTGCCTCTAGCACTTACCACCATGGAAATAGCATAAGAGATGCTCCATGCTCTTGTTTCTGCATCCTTCTCCTGTTTGGGTTGTTTTTTTTATTTACGGAGAAGTGTTTGCACAAAAAGTGGGGGGGGGTTGTTTCTTTAAAAGGCTGCCGTGCTCCGAAAATGGCTGAGGAAGCAGCTTTGCTGGCATTCCCTGTTGTTTTCTCTCTCTGCCTCCCAAAGCATTCACTGTGCCAAAGCCTTTCCCTGCCGGCTTCACTCTGCAGTGCCGGGACCCACAGTCTCCCTCCCCAGGGGTTCCCACTTCACTCCTGTCCCTGCCAGGAAAGGCATTGGAAGTAATGCCACCATGAGTCCTGGCTGTCTGTGTCCTCAGCAGTGGGGACAGAGAGGGTTTTTTCTCTAGCAAAACATCTGCAGAAGTGATACACATTTTTTTTTTTTATATATATGTGTAATTTTCCTCCCTCTGCACAGAGTATTTTCTCCTGAGCCAGGGGATTTTCAGGGCCATGATACTCAGCAGTGGCCCTGGGCCAGCTGACCTCAGTCCTTCAGCAGTGAGACAAAGCTCCCACCCTGTGATGTTTTCCACTGATGGCTGCACACCCTCAGGAATAATCTTTTGCTGTGGCTCTCGCTCAGCCAGAAGCCAGGCAGGGGCCCTTCCTGCCTCACTGGGCTGCCAGGCTTGTGGGAACAGCGATTTTTGATGGGCTTTCCTGCTGGGAACAGCAGCGTGGCAGGTCTTTCCCATGGGGTGTAAAGCTCCCGGGCTCCGAGGGTGGCAGCCTGGTGGGTGCTGTAGGAGGGGGTTGCTCATCCCTGGGTGCTCAGGGGTATCCCGGGGGCGCCGGGGGATCTGTGGTGTCCCGCTAAGCCCCTCGCCGAGCGTCACTCCAGATGGCAGCCGTGCTATAAATAGGAATGCGACGGCTGCGCTGCGTCGCCCGGAGCTGTGGCTTTTCCTGCTCTGCTTGTAGGGAATGTGCCACCCTGGCACAGCCCCATGCTGGGGAATACCCTCGTGGGGAGCTGGGGGGGTTGCTGGGTGCAGGTGAGTGCCAGTCACCTCCCTGAGCACCACCAGCAGCTCAGCAGCACCCGATCCCGAGCAAACCCTGGGATACGCAGTGGTTGTGGATTGCGGTCCAAGGGGCATCCCCAAAATCCAGGGAGGTGGGGTTCAGGGTGGGCACTGGCACGTGTCCCACACTCTGTCTTGCTCTTTTGCAGGGACAGAGGAGCAGGATGAGGAGGGGGAACAACCCAAGACAGGTAGGTGCATGGTCCTGGTTTACTGTGTATGGGAGTGCATTTTACTGCCCCTCCATCAATGCTCAGCCGGCCCCTTGTTCCCCCTTTTCCAACACATCCCTCACCTGGCAGCTCCCTGATAAGCCACTCTATCCCATAATAAAAAAAAAATCAAACAAGTCAATTATATGCCCAGTAACCACCTTTTATCTACTGGCACAGGAGCAACCCCACTTGTGATGCTGTCTCCTCTCCTGAGGAGATTTAAGGACCAGGGACTGGTTTGCAATGGAAATTGATGTCATTATTGGGGTGGGTTCCCCAAAATGGGGGTTTTACCTCCTTCCTCCAAGGAGGTGTTTCCTTGCAAGGGAGATGAGACTGACCATGTGCTGTTTTGCTTTTCACAGCTCTGCAGTTATTGAAAAACACAGAGAGCAAAGATGGTGAGTGGATTTTTCAGAACTGTGAGCTGGCCCCTGGTAAAGGTTTCACCTTAATCATCATCTCCAGATGATACTCCGATCTGTATGTAAAGCATCTGTTGGATTTTGGGGGTTTTCCCCTCAATTTTCATTTATTTCCACCCCAATTTTCAATCAGATTTTCCCAGATCAGTGATTTGGGTTTTCTTTTGAGTGTTGCCATTGGTTTGCTGAGAGGACAGGAATTGCTGGGACTGGTCCTACCCTTGCAGAGAGCTCCATCCCTCCCCACACAGAATTCCCCAGCAGCAGCCTGGTGCTGAATTTCCGGTGGAAAATCATGGAAATTGGAGTCTCAGCTCCTGTTTCTGCCTTTCACTATCTCCTCCCAGCTTCCTGGCTTGGTGCTGCCAGAAGCCCATCACCCATCCCAGCCCGCTGTTGGGCTCCAGTGCTTTCCATGCCTGGTCAATCCCACTCTGCCCTGATTCATTCCCCTCCCAAGATCTCAATCTTTTAATTTATTTCCTTTCTTAGTAAACCAGAGGCTTGGCCTCTGCTGCTGGTGAATCAGTGCTAATTTAACCCTTCCTTCCTCTTTTATTTGTCTGTGCTCTGCTTCCTGGCCCCCTGGCTTTTCATTCCCAGTGCATCCTATTTGCTTACCTTCACGTGCCAAACATCTCCTACTTGCTCCTCGATCACTTTTGCAGCAGAAATTAAGCTTCAATAATAACACCTCCCAGGATTTGCTGGCTGCAGGGGCATTTCTAGCCAGGAGGATGGATGAAAGGATAAAAGCACACCTTCGTGTGCCTGGTAGTATTTGCCTGAGGCTGACATCAGCCTTGGGAGTGGGGAACCCAGTTTTTCTGGGCAAGGAGAGCCCAGAGTTGCTGCAACCAAGTTAACTTACAAATTAGACTTCCGAGTTGTTATTTTATATTCATTTAGTATTTGTTTTTCCTTCCCAGATAATGAACAAGAAATTGATTGATGGGAGCTGGGGCACCACCAGGCAGTGCCCTGTGCCCTGGACCAGCTGAGATGTCCCCACTGGGGACGAGCTCCAGGTCCCCTGGGAGGACCTGGACCTGCTGCCACCCCTCATTCCAGGTCCCATCACCTTCCTCCCTCCCTGGCCATGTCTTTGGGGTGCCCTGGGGCTGGAGAGAGGCTGAGTCTCTTCATCCCTGGCGAGCTCCGAAGGCTGTTGCATCCTTCCCTGGGGTGCTGTGTGTGGGATGAAGGATATTCCTTGTCTATCCCACTGTGGAGCTGAGAACAACCGGTGTCACCCCTTCCCCCAGGCATTCTCTGTGCCTCCTGCCACGTGGCCACAGCTGAGCCAACCACCTTCCAGGTGCCTTCAGGGCAAATTTCACTGCCCTTCCCAAGCCCAGAGAGCGGTGATGGGCTCAGTGAGGTTCCTGGAGCCCTGGAGGCTCTGGGAAGTTGGGTGGGACACAGGGACCCCCAGGCATGCTGCTCTAGTCCCAGTGGAGGCACTGCTCCAGGGGCACGTGGGGGCAATTATCTTTTCACTTTGCAACACTGTGGTTCCCACTTGACTTACATGCTTGCCTTAAATGCAAAATCCCATTGGAGTGGTTATCTCGTGCCTGGGACTTGGTTTTTTTGGGGAGAGCAGGCCTTGAGGGGCACCTGCTGGCCAGGTGAAGCCCCCCTGTCCTCCCTGTGGTGACAGAGCCGGTGCTTTGGGGGCTGAAGGACTGGCTGGGGCAAACCTGGCCAGTGTGTGGGGTTGAGCACTCATTTTTCCCATGGAATCATGGAGTTTTGCCCCTGTGCGTGTCCTGGGGGTCCTCCCATAGCTGCTGGGGGCTCGGGGGCACCCAAGCTGCCCGGGTGAATGAGGTGGTGTGCCCCTGGTCCTTGCTCCAGGGGTGGAGAAGTCCCCGATGGCTCTTCTGCTGGTTTTAGTCATTATTTAAAATCCAGAATCTGAAGGGTTTCTTGTGCCTTGACAAATAAATTTGGGGTTGTTTTGGCCAATGCTTTCCAGCCTCAGTGTGGTCTCTGGGATAGCTTTGAACATAAACAGTCTGAAGATTGGAATTCCAGGAGGAAAGCTTCCATGTTCCCCTTTCAACCCCATCTGAGCTGCCCTTATCCATCCCCCAGTGCTGGGAGCAAATGGCCAATGCCTGCCCTCACCCCTCAAGCAGTGGAATAAAGAGGAACGTCCCAAAGGAATGCTGTCATCTGTCCAAGATGGCTCCAGAATTCAGGCTGGTTAATCCCAGGGCTGGGATGTGAGCAGGATCTGATGGGGCCTGCTGAGGAAGGGACCTCCCTAAATCACCTGTGCGGGACTATTTTTAGTTGTCCTTTCCTGTCATAAGGCCAAGCTCGGCATTCCAATAGGAAAATATTCCCAAAGGCAAGACAAGGGAACATGTGCTGGTCTCAGCCCGTGATTAGGGAGGGGATGGATGGTGATTTCATTGAGGGGTTTGATCTACAGCCTGAATTAAGTGCCGGCGCAAGTTTTAACGAGGTGCCAGGAGGTGCCATTAATATTGTTTAGTGCCCAGACACTGGGCTGGGGGAATGAAGCCATTAACCACCCCTTGGTTAACTCATCCCTGGCAGGCAGTGGGATGAGTTGTCCCCACACCCAGGACACTGTTGAAGGTCTTGAGGTGGTGCCAGCATCCCTGGGGATGTTTTCTCTTCCTGGGAGCTTTCTGGGGCTTTTTTTGGGGCAGATTTGAGGGGGTTTTGTTTGCAAAATGCAGCCTGGGCTATGCAGGGATAGGAGCTCTTGAGGCTGGTGAGGGAAAAAGTCATAATTAAGCTGTGGAAGCCCAGGGAAAATACTCCACCCAGGGTATTGAGCCCTCCTGAAGTGTGGGCTGCGGTTCCCAGGAGGATGTGCTGTGCCTTTGCCTGGGATAAAGCACCCCGGGAGGAGCTTAGTTGTCCCCAAATGCCATCCTGCTTTTGGGGCTGTCCAGTTAATAGGTTTTTTGGGAGGAAACCATCCATCCTCTTCATTAAGCTCTTAATCCTATGTGCTGGTTTGTGGGTGTTGTGATGAGAGCCAGGCAGGGGCGAGGGTTGTTGGCTGTGGGGTTTTTCCATTCCACACTGCCTCCAAATACCCCATTTTTGGCCTCAAAATTGCTGGGCTAGACCTGAATTCAGCTGGAAAGCTCAGAGCAACCTGTCTGAGCTGCTTTCTGATGTTAAGGCCATTGCAACAGAGTAGCTGAGTTTCCCAGGGAAAGCAGAGCACAGAAACAGCCCCAGGGCTGGATCTTCCTGCTGCTCAGCTGCTGAAGGCAAGGAGCAAAGCCAAAGGCAGTGGGAATCTTAAAAATCACTTTCTACCTCTGCTCTTAGCTTTTCTTGGGAAGCAACATCCCCAGAAGAGTTAAATCAGTCTAAAACCCCAGAATTTATTATGAACAGACAGTTTTTATTGTGTTTCCCTTTTGTTTCCTCCTGATGCAACAACTGGGATGGGGGAAACCACCCAGCTCCATGACAGCTCTGCTCAGGGAATTTGCTTTGTGAGCCAACACAGAGCCCTGGCTTGCTCAAAAGGCCTTGAAAAACTCTCACTTGTGCCATGGATGCTGGTCCCACACCCTTTTGATGGGGGACAAAGAGTGCCATGGGATTCCCAAGGGAACTGTGTGCAGCTGGCACACTCAGAGCCAGTTTCTCCCTCCCAGAACCCATTTTTCGCAGCCAAATCCCAAGGGGGTTATTCCCTGTAGCCACAGTACACCTGGTCCCGCTAAGTCAGAGTTAACAGAGGGGTTGAGAGACATTTTAATTACAGATTTGGCTTTCCTGTGTGATTTATCCCGGGGAACTCAACCAATTTATCCATCAGCACTTACAAGGGATCTGAAGCAGAAAGGAAGCACAGGGGGTGTTTATGGCAGTGACTCAGGAGTTGTTTAAGAGGGATTGGAAACGAAGCAGAGATGTTGCTTAAAAAACCCCTTACCTGGCATGAAGGACTTGCCTCCAGCCAGGAAAATTAATGAGTGATGCCTTTTCCAAACTCCACTTTCCCCTCTTTTGCCGAGTGGGGTTTGTTTCTCTTTGGGATGTGCTGCTGAAGCATGGTGGGAATGAGGGAATTGGGGCGACGTTCCAGTGTCATTTTGTGATCAGGTAGCATTGCAATGTCATTTAACCATGGCAAATGCCCCTGGCAATGCTTTTCCAATCAGGATCTGAACCAGCACTGCAGGAAGAGAGGCGAAGAGAGGCTGATGCTGTTTAATGAGCCTTAGAAAAGCGTGTGATGTCTCAGGTGAGGAGATGTTGCTTAAACAGTACCTGAGAAGTATTAAATTCCCCTATTAATAAAGTATTTAACACTCCACTGGAAAAGCACCCTGGTAAATAAACAGAGGAGCCAGAGGGAAACAGTGCTGACAGGGCAGTTGTTTTCCATGCCTGATGGAGAAATGGGTTTTCTCATTCCAGGTGGTGAAGTTGTGTGTGGTTGGAAGGGGCATTAAAACTCATCAAATTTCACCCCCTGCCATGGGCAGGGACACCTTCCCCTATCCCAGGTTGCTCCAAGCCCTGCCCAGGCTGGCCTGGAACACTTCCAGGGATGGGCCAGCCACAGCTTCTCTGTGCCAGTGCTCCCCACCCTCACAGGGAAGGATTTTTCCCCAATATCCCATCTAACCCTGCCCTCTGGCAGTGAGAAGCCATTGCCCCCTGCCCTGTCCCTGCAGGCCCTGGTCCAAAGTCCCTCTCCAGGGACTGATGAGGGAATGTCCCTCATTCCTGGGGGAAAGCTGCAGTGGGAGGACTTTGCAGCTGGAAAGGACTGTTCCTCCAGGGCTATTAAACCCCGATTACGGTGATGGATGCGGCATCGCTGCGGCACAAGCCGGGAGGCGGTGGATGGGTTGTTTTTTTTTTTGCTGCCTATTGATCTCTTTTGCTCCCAAATGAGAATAAAAGCTGTTTCTCACCCAATAGCTTCAGGCTTTTAAGGCCATGAGTCTCCTGTCCCTTTTTCATCCCAGATGCCTGAATTTATTTCCCACTGTACCGTTCCTGGCGCAAACCCTTGGCAGGAGCTATTGCAGGGTGTGAGAAACCCCCTTTTGAGCAGAGAAACCTTCAGCTGTGGCAGTGTGAGATGCAGGGCTGGGGCACTACAGGGCTCCTTGGGTTTGTGGATGAGCTGCCTCACTCCCTTGGGAACAGGAGCAAAGGTGTGTGGGATGCAGGGTCTCATCCATGCAGCCCTGAGGTGGTTTGCAGGAGATTCAAATCCTGGACCTTCAGTGCCATGTCCTGCTGTTGGGATGGCTAATGGGGTTGTGGGCACAAGAGCATCACCTCCCGGATCCCTCCAGCTCTGGGAACTCCCCTGAGGAAACCCAGCTTGCCTGGTAAAACACTCCAGCCTAGCAGAGGGATGAGCTGAATTTGGAGATGACCCACTGTTGCTGAATTAATAAAGAGGCCTTGAGCTGCCAGAGAGGTTTTTCTTGTTGCATCATTTATTCATCATTCAGAAAAATATCAGGGGCAAGGCCAGGACATGGAGATCATGCCAGAAGAGGTTGGCATGTGTGTGTGTGTGTGTGGCATTAGTCATGCTGCAGGGGGACAGCAGCCAATGCCTGATGCATGGACCAGCAAGGAGATCCCACTGGGGACTTGGGGGCAGTCCTATATGGCTATGATGTCCCCTACAAGTGAACAGTGCAGGTTGCCCATCTCAAACCTGCCCCTCAGATCCCAGCAGCGCTGGAGGAAGATGCTGCAGCCAATAAACCCCATTTCCCCAGGCACTCGTGTAAAGCACCATTAGAAACACACCAGGAATACAAACATTAAGGCTAAAATACCCCTCCCAGCTCGTTCATGCACACTGCTGAGGAGCTGGTGTGTTCAGGGCATCACCCCATGGCAAGGGGACCCCCCTCCCCAGGCTCTGCCCCCACAGCAAACAGCTCAGAGTGACCCCCGACCCTCCGCCCAGCTCGGAGGTGTAGAGCCATTAGTCATCGTACTGTACACACCAGCAGCTGTGCCAATTACCATAATTAACACACAAGGGCCAATTAATCTCTTGATTATGCCTGCCATTCACTTATCAGCTGCTATTATGGGAAGATCGCCTTTTGTACCTCTGCTTTCTATGCAAATGAGCCGGTTATGATGCCTTCATTACCCCATACACAATTACCCGGCGCAGATTCCCGTGAAATCAGGCACGGACAGATTGCAGATGCCACGGGCCACAGCCCAGGTGGGGTTTGCTTCTTTCCTCTTCATCTCTGAACATGCCACCTCCAGTGGTGCCCCACCACTTGGGTTTTGGGGAATAATGTAGGGGAGACCAGGGGAGAAATGTCTGTGGGAGCCTTGCTGGGCCTTTGCCGTGTTGGTGGCCAAAACTGGCTCCATCTCATAGGGTGAGATGGACACAAAGGTGCAATGGACTTGTGGCCAGTTGGCCACTGAGGTGACAGTGGCTGATGCCACCCCGAACAGGCAAGACATGGGACAAGCTGCTCCAGTGCAATTCCCAAGGGCAGGTCAAGGGAAATCCCCCTCCATGCCCCCAGAGGAAGGGATGATCCCAGCTGGATTTCATTGTGCTGAGCTGCTCCTTGCTGGGAGGGGTCCCACTGGCAGCTCCCAGGTGTTCTCCATCTGGGCTGGGCTGCTGGGAGTGCTGGTATAAAAGGCTCCTGGGCAGCACTTCCTCTATGAGCTGTTTTTTCTGGAGTCGGGATGGGGTCTGGAGGCAGCCTGGCTGTTGTTCTGTTCTGCTGGGTGCTGGCTGATGCAGCATCCTACAGCCCCTGGGGCTTCCCTCAAAGGGACCTGGGGGTCTTGAGGGTCCGTGGGGACTCCTCCTGGAGGCAGCCTCGTGTGCCTTCCTTCTCCCAGCCCTGGGCATGGGTGGATGTGTCCCAGCTCCAGGCCATGGCCCCGCTGCACCCCGTGGCCGTGCAGTGCCAGGAGGCACAGTTGGTGGTCACGGTGCACAGGGACCTCTTTGGCACGGGGCGCCTGGTCAGGGCTGTGGATCTGAGCCTGGGGTCGGCCTCCTGCCTGCCCCTGTCCCAGAGTCCTGCTGAGAGCACCGTGACATTTGTGGCTGGGCTGCACGAGTGTGGCAGCACCCTGCAGGTGAGGGGCTGCTCTGTGGGGAGGGACCTTCTCTGGGGTCTGACCAGCACTGGGAAATGCTGTGGAGAGCAATGTGCTGCCTGATTCACCCTGGCAAAGCTCTTGGTCCTGGAAATGGCCTGGTCAAGGTGATGACAGGGTTTGGGGTGAGGAGAGGCTCTTCTGATTGCAGCAGCTCTCCAGTGAGGGGTGGTGTGGCCAGAGCCAATACAGTTGGTGTCAAAGTTCTTGAGGCTTCTTGACCTACTTCAAGGCTGGATGCCAATACAAAGCTTCATGGTGTCCTGTAGGCACTGAATTTGGGAATGTGGAGGACAGCCTGTGCCTTTACAGTTGGCCTGTGTGTCCTGGCACAGGCAGTGCTGGGTCTGTGATGGTGCTGAGCTTATGGATAATAGTTTGTTTTGCTCTCTTATGTCTCCCAAATCTTCCTTGCAGGTGACCCCAGACTCCCTGATCTACAAAACAAGTTTGTCCTACAGACCTCCTCCTTCTGGCAATGTGGTCATTGTAAGGACCAACCCGGTGGTGGTTCCTATTGAGTGTCACTATCCCAGGTGAGCACGTGGGGGCTGCACCTCTGCTCCCACGGCCCTCAGGTGATGGTGGCATCTCTGCTAATGCCAGTCTCCTCCATGTAGGAAGAGCAACGTGAGCAGCAACGCCGTCCAGCCCACGTGGGCTCCCTTCCGCTCCACGCTGTCGGCAGAGGAGAGGCTGATGTTCTCCCTGCGCCTCATGAATGGTGGGTGCAGACCTGGCAGCCCCAGTTCCTCATCCCTCTGGTTTTGGTCACATGCTGAGGTCCCAAGCTGGGCTAAAGTCAGGCCAAACGGGGTTGCTGCACATTTGAGAGGTCTCATGTGCAAGGCAGGACAGGGTGCTGCTCTCCCAGGTAACCCACCCCCTTGGATCTGCCTTCCAGATGACTGGAGCACTGAGAGGCTCTCCAATGGCTTCCAGCTGGGGGAAAGCCTGCACCTCCAGGCTGACGTGGCTTCTGAGGGCCATGTCCCTCTGAGGCTCTTTGTGGATGACTGTGTTGCCACTCTGAGCCCTGACAGGAATTCCTCCCCCCGATACGCCTTCATCGACCGCAGCGGGTAAGGGGGGCCCTGCTCCGGGGGGTGCTGCCGAGCTGGGGGCCGTGTCCCTCACTCCTGCCTCTCGTCCAGGTGCCTGGTGGATGGGAGAGCAGATGACACCACTTCAGCCTTCATCTCCCCGAGGGTGAGGCAGGAAACCCTGCAGTTTGTGGTTGATGCGTTCAAGTTTTCAGGAGACACCAGAAACCTGGTGAGAAGCTGTGCCAACCCCTCCTCCCTGGGGTGTTCTGGGTGTGCTGCTCTGCTTGAGGGAGAAGAAAAAATCAGCATCCAAGACTAATTTTAATTTCCCTTCCAGATCTACGTCACCTGCCACCTGAAGGTCTCCCCGGCTGACCAAGCTCCAAATCCACAGAACAAAGCCTGTTCCTTCAACAAAGCCAGCAGCCTGTAAGTAGCTGGGGGGTGTAGAGAGGGGACCAGCCTGGAGGAGAGGGCTTACAGAGAATTCTGTTTCAGTTGGGCACCTGTGGAGGGCACTGGAGACATCTGCAGCTGCTGTGAGACTGGCAACTGTCCATGGCATGGAGGATACTCCTGGAGAACCAACCCTTCGGCCAGATGGCTGGGGAGGCGCTCGAAGAGAGATGTCCCTTCCAAGCAAGGTGGGGCTCTGTGTGTCCAGAATGTACCCCCAGGGCTGGCTGACCCTCTAGGCTGGGATAGCCAAGATGCTGGAACACTTTCAGGTCTCCTTAGAATCCTTAAGCAAGTACTTTCAAACTGGAAGAGGGAGAATTTAGGTTGGATATAGGGAAGAAATTGCTGGCTGTGAGGGTGGGCAGGCCCTGGCACAGGTTGGTCAGAGAAGCTGTGGCTGCCCCAACCTTGAAGTATCCAAGGCCAGGTTAGATGGGACTTGGAGCAAGCTGGGATATACTGGAAGGTGTCCCTGCCCATGGAGGAAGAAGGCTAGAATGAGATGGGCTTTAAGGCCCCTTCCCAACCCAAACCATTACATGATTCTCTAAGTAACTGTGTCTGTGTGTCCTTATATATATGTATAACTCGTGGGAAGCTGCTCCTGTGGGGTCCATCTTCCTGTAACTCCTGAAATCCAGAGTGAGCAGGAATTACCTCAACTCTGAACTCATTCATGCCCATCTCTCTTTTCCAGGTGGTCCCTCTAGGGCGACAGAGGCTGATGTCTCAGTTGGGCCACTGTTAATCCTTGACTCAGCTCAGGGGTTATGGAGTTCCTCTGGAGGTCCTGGACCAGCAGAGAAGACCTCACAGGGTATGTGTGTGGGGTTTTTTGTGTTGTTTGATTATTATTCAGCTCTCAGCTGCAGGTGACTCCAGGTTGATCCAGTCATGATTTCACACCTGGACAGACTCTCTAATGTAACCACCACAGGAGTCTGGGGGTTCCTTCCCAGAGCTGCCTGCAAGTTCATCCACTGGCATATGAAGGGAGGACATTTGGTGTGTAGTAAGTGGCTTTTTGTCTCCCCCAGGTGCTGCTGGAGGCCTTCCCATGGTGGTCCAAGTCACTGTGCTCACAGCAGCCACTCTGCTGAGCTTGACAGCTCTGGGACTGTTCCTTCTCTGCAGGAAATGTCTCTGTCTTCATGGGGTGTCCTTGTAACCTCCATCCCTAATAAAGAGAAATGTTTCTGTCCTTGTGTGAAATGTTTGTCCTTCCTCAGTGGGGAGGGGGGAACAACAGGCAGCCTTTGGTCTGCTTGGGTGGGAATCCCTTCTCCAGGTGAGCCATTTCCTGGGGTGACCAGAAGGATGCAGAGCTGTTGCCTTCTGAAAGCACCTCCCAAGCCTCAGCACTTGGCAGTGGAAGGTGCCTCTCTGCAGTAAGACTTCTCAAAAATGGAGGTTCCCTGGATGTTTCTATCCTGGCACAGAATCCTGACCACTGGCTGCAGATGAGGTACAGCTCCTGTTTTCAGGTGAATGAGGGAAGAACTGATGCTGCAAGCAGATGCTAAATGGTTTCCTGACTCCACAAATTCCTATTTGCTCCCCTTCAGGTCTTGAAGCTGTGTTAAATTGCTCTGTTTGCTCTTTGGCCTCCCCTCCCACACAGCACAGGCTTATCCTGACAACTCGGCTTAGGCTGCTGAAGGTTGGAGGTGTCTGTGTGGTGGAGTTCAAGCTGGGCATGAGCTCTTGGTGTCTGGACTCCTGGCGTGGTGAGTTCAACACCAGTTGCACTTCTCGGGGATTTTGGGGAACACAAATATTTCTCACAAGGGTTTTGTGCCCCTG
Source organism: Scytalopus superciliaris (assembly GCA_013400415.1). Taxonomy (NCBI): domain Eukaryota; kingdom Metazoa; phylum Chordata; class Aves; order Passeriformes; family Rhinocryptidae; genus Scytalopus; species Scytalopus superciliaris. The sequence continues at coordinate 1,198,498 of VXBX01009908.1, forward strand.
GTCACCTCCAGTCCCAGCTGAAGGCTGCAGGGCTTTGTTATCCCATGGCTTTGAGGTGCTGCCTGGTTTAAACATAAACCTGCAGCGGGGGAATTAATCCCCTTGTTTGTGTAGAGCGGGTGAGCACAGCAAGGGTGAGGCACAAATGTGCCTTGGTTGGGAGCTGGTGACCCTTCCAGGGGAGCTCCCCAAGCCTGTTGTCTCCCCTCCATCCCTCTAGTCTGACTGACCACATGCCTTGTCCTTGCTTTCCATATCCTGGGAGAATCCAAAGACCTGATGCTTGTAACAGCCCACCCTGACCTGAGGAAACTGCTTTTGGCCCTGGGTGAGGAGTAAAAAGGAGCAAGGCTGACTCAAATGTGTTTGGTCCTTTGCTTTTGTCTTCTGGAAGCTGCTGCTGTTAAAGGCATTCCCTAAATTTGGCAGCTGAAGGCTGGAAGCAGCTCCCCTGCCCTGAAGCTCCAGCTGTTGGGCTGCACTCTGGTGATGCTCAGTCTCCCCACAGCATATTCCAAGAAACCCTGAGTGAAGCCACAGCTCTGCAAAGGAGCCTCCCCAGCACTGGGAGAGCAGCTCGGTGCCCCTGCTCCATGGGCTTGGGAGGGTGGGGAGCAGGGACCCCCCTCCCCAGACAAGCTGGGATTGAAAGCCCAGGGATGATGTGCCTCAGGCAAATGTTTTCTGGTTCTCTTTTCATTGAATTAAGCAGCTGAGCTGAAATAATCAAGTGGAAAAGTGAGGCAGCCATGTAAGCTTTTATTTTGGCTGGAATCTTCCCTGATCAGGCTCTCAGCCTTCATGTTTTATGCACAAGCTCCTTCCTTGAGGAGCTACAGAAGATTAAAACCTCCTTTTTTCCCCCTTAATTTTTACCTTGACAGGGTGACATGTGCTGAGTGTGTGGCCAGGCTGAGATGCTGCCCTGCCAAGAGGGGGTTGATGCTTTCCCGAGGGCATGAAGGCACAGCTGTGTCCTGGGAGTGGGAAATGGGGAGGAAATCTGGCAAGGTGGGGAGAGTTATGGAGATGAAAATCCTCTTTTGAGGTCCATCTTAGGAAGGAAGGACTTGTGTTAGGAATGTTGTGCTCCAGGCTGTCTGTTCCCTCCTCCCATCCCCCTTCCCAGCCCAGGAGGGGCCACACCTGAGCTTGGCCTTCCCCTGTGGTACCCACCACACTACATTTCAGTATAATTAACACAGCTATGAATTCTTTAATAAATTATCAATCCAGAATCAATCTTTTTACCGTGTTTACCAGGAAAAAATCTTGAGAGGAAGGCTGAGGAGCAGAAGGGCTCAGTGGAGAAACAGCTCCCAGAACTCCAAGCCTGAGCTGGGATTCCCAAAGCTGGGGTTGCTGTAGGTGGATCAAGGAGCCAGGGAGGCAAAATTCTCTCATGGAGAGTTTATCCAATTAAAAGCCCAGGCTGGAATGTGACAGTGGATACCCCTAAGAGTTGGGCAGTGCCAGGTGCTGCTCCCCTGTCCCCAAAGGCACCCAAGGCTTTGTGTAGGTGACATTGCAGGTCTATTTTCCCTGCCTGGTTTAACACAGCCCTTGATGAACGAAGAGGGAATGTGTGTGATGTGCTGGTATCCACCTCACCTGTGAGCCCCATCCCCTGCACTCCCAGAGCTGCTCCTCCTGGGCTTTATCTGCATCCCTTTCTGTGGCACACGTGAGTATCTGAGGAAAGACTCCATGGGAAGGATGCTGGCAGAACAATCCAGTGGTGGAATTAATAATGTGGAATAATTAATAATTAACACTGTGGTCATTCAGGTGTTTCTCTGTTGTATGGAGATCTTGGTTACAGGATCTAAGTGGCCTTCAAGGCAGTTAGTTAAATGAGAAGGAACTGACTGTGTAGGAGAATAAATAGTCCTTGCAGGAATTTTGGGCTCCTCTCCCATGGGAATGGTGTGAAAATCAATGCCACGCCAACCCTTCTGCCCCCCTGGTCCGAGGGGCTCCTTTCCACCCTCATGTTTTACCCCTGTGAAGAAGCTCCCTGGTGTCCTGAGGATCCTATTCCTGCCCCAAGTGTCTTCTGAAGCTCAGCCTGCTCCTTTGGCTGCACTTTGATGGCAGCTCAGGGATTTCAGCCGTGCTCTCTGCCAGAGGTGTCCCTGATCAGCAGCTCCCCCAGCCCTGCAAACACACTTAAAAACAAATACTCCCTGTACTGAAAACAAAGCAGGGAAAATACCTTCTGGTGTTATCAAAGCTTATCTCCGTGTTTTCTTTGGGGTTTGGGAAGGGGATCTGTGGGAGGAGCATCTTCCACTGCTGCTGTTACTGTGCACCAGCCCACATGTGAAGTGCTTGGCTGGAAGGTCCACAGATTTATTTCCTGAGCCGGGGCAGGCTGAGGATGTGACAAGAGTTGTGTCCTTTCTCAGCCCTGGGATGCTGCTGGTGGAGCTTTCACAGGCCGTGACCTTTGCAATGCTCTTTCCTGAGCACTTAAGTTGTTTATTGTCAATAATTTCTGTTTTCCCTGTGAATTCCTGGTGAAGAAGCCCAAAAGGAAAATTTCTGGTATCTCTCATGGCTATTTGTTCCCATCTGAGAGACAAATGCATTTCCCCAAAGAACTGGAGTTAACTCACTTCTGCTTTTGCTGCCAGAACAAAATTGTGCTGCAGTGTAAATGGAGATGAAGGAGCAAAACCCATTTGAAAACACTGCTGGTAAATTAAAGTTTTGCCTTATTCACCGAGGTAACTTAGAGTAATTCCCACTAACAAATTAATGCACCACTTCTTGTTCATTATAGCTTTCCTAATTTAATTGGAGCTCTAAGTGTGAGCTTCATTACCGGCAAATATTAATGTAATAAAGCAGGTTTTGGTGGAGCCCAACATTGTCAGCAAGCTTTGTACGTGGGGGATGTGCTGGAGAAGGGCTGGGAGGAGGAAGGTCAGGGGATGCTTCTTTATGGGCCGGGGATTGCCCAACCCTTGACAGAATAAAGCCCATTTTCCTGCAGCATTGCTGCCTCCCAGGGGGAGGAAAACCATTTAATCCCTGCTCCACTGTTGGCTGGTGGGCAGAGCGAGGGGAGCAGCTCCATCCCCACCACAGCCCTGGCTGTGCTTTGTAAAGAATCTGTTGCAGGAGAGGTAAAGAAGAGGAAAGCAGAGCATGGGAGATGTGAGTTTGAGAGACCCGGGGGGGGCCGGGGCCACTCGGCTCAGCCCTGCTCTTGGATGCAAAGGGGGCCATGCATAATTCAAGCTCCGTGTTGTTTATCCTGAGCAATCCCAGTTAGCTCCAGCTACGAGGGGTGGGGAGGGAGGGATTTCTGTTTTCAAGCCTTTGTTGTTGTTTTCTCCCCCAAAGTGTTTCCTCAGTGCTGGGTAAACAGGTTTTCCTACGCTGCATCAGGCACCCCACTGGAGCCCGGGAGTTCCAGTCCAGAGGGCACCACAGATGTTGGTCCCAGTAGTGACCACGGATGTTGTCCCAGAGGTGTCCATGGATGACATCCCAGAGAAGAACCTCATCCCAGGCACTGCACGAACCAGCCAGTGGGGAGACAACTTTCTAATCCCTCTGCTGAGTCTGTAGGTGCTGCTTCTGAAGAGACCCATTTTAACATGAAGTCCAGCTGGGAGCGTATTCCCACAACTCCAGGTATGAGGTTATGACATCCTAAACCCCACCCTGACACCTCCTGGGACTTTGGGCATGGATTTCCATGACTGTGCTGGGCCCCATCTGGCTCAGGTGGCCTTGGGGCCACAGCTCTGTTCCCTCCAATGCCAAGGCACTGCCAGAGACGGTGGCACTGCTTCTTATTATGGGCTGGGGCCTTTGATTTTTCCTGAAATTTCCCCCCCCCTCCCCCTTTCTAAGAGCCCCAACGTTTTAATTATTTATTTGGAGCATGATTAATGTTTTGTCTGACGCTGTTCTGCCAGGGGAGCCCCGGTACATTTTGGTTTAGCAAGATCTAATTAAGAAGTCCCATCAAGCATGTCATCCCTTGTCTTACAAGTACCTCCAGGGCTTCTCTGTGTTCCAGCAGGCTCAGCTGGACTCGATGGCTCAGGGGGGGCCTGTGGCTCTTTTGGGGGGGGGGGGCCTCTGCCCCAAAACCAGGGAGTGCTCCAGCCAAGCATTGCCCCGGCACCAAGGCAAGTGCCAGATTGCTTCTGCCTCCAGGGTACGGAGGTAAAAGAGCATTTTTGGTCCCAAATTTGCCCTTTCCAGCCATCTTTTGAGGGAATGCTCCCCCTGAGAGTGGGATGTGGCCAGGCTGGGGCTGCCCTGTCCCTGTCGGGGGTGAACCGTGGGGTGATGTGGCACCAGCTCTGCAGGGAGGGTGAGGATGGAGGCAGTGCCCGTGTGGGGCACGCGTGTCCCCGCGTGTCCGTGTGTTCCCACTGCCACCCAGTGGTGGAAGAGCACCCAGCCATCACCCGGAAAGAGCATTTCACAGGGTGAGACAATGTAATAAATATAGGGCGTTCTCCCGTGGGTGTAGCGAGGGCTGTGTCCAGGTAGGGGAGGGCTGAGCTCCAGGAGCAGTGGCCACTGGAGAAGCAGGTTTTGGGGAGGTGGTGGTGGCACTGCCAGCTCTGCTTGGAAGGCCAGTGGGAGCCCCTCACCCTGGGGACCTCAAAGGGCCTGGGCAACATCCCCTCTACCCACACCCTGCCTGTGGCTTCAGGAGCTCAGCCTGGGGTTACTGAGCAGGGATGCAGTTCTCCAGTCATTCCCACTGAGCACAGTCTCACCTTATTCCCTCATCCCCACCACCTTCCTGATGACCTGAGCACCTCGTTGCCACCACAGCCCCCTCTTTCTCCCTTTCTGGGGTGGGGTGAGGTCTCCTGCCCTGTGCTGGGTATCCATCTCAGCTCCCCATCCCCTGGCCCAGCAGGAGTTTTCCCTCAGGTGTCCAGCCAACACTGCTCCATCCTTGGCTTATCAGCCCTGGAGAAGGTCAGAACCCACCGCTCCATCCATGGAAAGCCACGGAAGGACTGGCAGCCTCCTGCTCTAGGGAGGCCTCCAGCAAGCTGTGAAATTACAGGCTGGCCAGTGCCAGCACAAATGAAGATTAATTAGTGTGCCCTGGCCACGGGCACCCACTTCAGGCCCATGTCTGGCCAGGCTCAGCTTATCCATCTCCATCCCACAGCCATGGGCAGGGCTTGGCTGGCAGAGCCTGGAGGGGAGTGTGAGCAGAGGAGCTGCTCTGGCTGGGATTTCAGTGCCCAGTTGCATTGGGGTGAATTCAAAATCCATAAACATCCTCATCCATGGCTTGGGGGGTGCCCCTAACCCCACCTTACTCCTCCAAGTGTGCCCTGGGCTGGGTGTGAGGAGGTGAAGGGATGCAGGATGGTGGGATAACACCCTGGGAAGGAGGGCTGGGCACGCTTTGGGGTGCTGTGAGCAGTGTGGGGACACTCTGCTCCTGCCTCCTCCCCATCCAGCCTTTCACTGAGAGGAGATAACAGTGGCCAGGGAGTTATCTGGCTCTGGGGCTGCAGATAAGCAGAGGGAGGGAGAATGTGACTCCTGGTGCTGAGGAAAATCAAACTGGGAAAATGCAGCTGAGTTGCACAGCTTTTGGGGGGTTGCTCCTTTTCTCCCCTGGAGCTGACAAACGTGGCCAGGAGGGTAGAGATGAAGAGGGAAGAGCCTTCCGAGTCCTCTCACGAGGCACAAGATGGATTTAGCTCCCGAAACCTGGAAAAGCTCGGCTGAAGGAGCGCTCCTCTTGAAGCAGCGCTGTAAGATGTGGTAATTCAGCTGTGGAAGAGCCAGGAACAAACAAGACAAGATGCTGTACAGCAGCAGAGGCAGGAGCGTCGCCTCTCCCTTTGGAAATAAAACATTCCTCTTCCAGCCGCAGCCACAGCCCCAAGCCATGCAGGGAGGGGGAAGCTAAAATCCAGGGATGCTTTTAGCTGCTGAGGAGCTCCAAAGGCTGGTCAGTGTGAAATAAAGCCCATCTCAGTTTCTTGAGAGTGGATCATCACGGATTTGAGGGAAAAAGATGCATCTGTGTATGGGGACAGCTGGAGTTTTGGCTTCCCAGGGGTGAGGGTGGCAACTCAGGGGTTCATCCCATCCCTTCCCGAAGCCTGGCCCTGAGCCAGAGCTCTTCCTTAGGATGGAAAACATCCCGTTATCCACTTTGATAGCTGCCTTTCATGTCAGTGAGCTCAGAAGCGAAGTCTCCAGGCACCTGAAGTCTATTTTCAGTCCTTGCTGGAGTAAGATTTGTGAGATGGCTTCTTCCAGGGGAGAAACTTTCCAGCTGGATCTCATGAGCCACAGGGATTGGGTGAGCCTGGAGCAGTTGCTTCAAAACACAAACCCCAGTAGAGCCTCTCATAATTCAGGTCAGCTTGAACAGGAGTTGTGCCGAGGGTCAGAGCTGGGTGAGCTGAATTCCAAGATGGAATTTTGCTTAAATTCCATCATCAAAGCCTGGCTCTGGCTGGAGCACACATGGAGCAAAATCCTTCCTGGCCAAAAACCAGCAGCACACCTGGCAGAGCTACCCGCTGGTCTGGATCACTGTCCTCCTTTGCTGATGGTTCTTTTTTGCTTCCTGGAGGAAACACGAGCCCTTTGCCCCTTCCTTTGAGCTCTGGTGAGTCTCTGATTGCTGTTCCAGGTGTTCCCAAACAGGTTTTGGGGTCCAGGGAGGGGTTGAGGATAAAGGACAGGGATAGTGCTGGGGTGCTGTGGGGAAAAGGCTCATTAATGCACTCCTTACTGTAGGGTTAAGAGGAGGAGGAGGTGCTCTCCCAGTCCAGTTCCACTCCATCCTTATAATCTGTAGCCACAGACCAACCCCAAAGAGCTGGATCTTGTCCCTGCAAGAACCAAGTCTGTTAATTCAACATCATTAATAATTAACTGACATTGCAGTGAATAACATCATTAATAACTTCATTACTGGTCTAACAAAGCCATTTTTACTACTTTGCCTGTCTTCTCCTTATCTGTGTTAATAATCATTCCCACTGTGTCGAGTTTTTCCCTAAAAAACCCACAAACCAGGAGTTTTCCCTGCTAAATAACTCCAGTAAAACCCCTCTGGGTGTGCAGAGAAGGAGCAAAGACATCGCCTGTGGTCATCCCTGTGTCAGTGAGGGCTTTAATTCCCTTTACTCCCAGCAAAGGGGAGCAGATGCCTTTCCCCCCCCTCTCCATTTCCCCCAGTTTTATGGAAGTTTTCCATCTGTGGGTTAATACAGCACTCGCAGTCAGCGCTGTTTGGATTTGCTGGAGAGCACAGTATAAAGCTGGCACAGCTAGGAATTCATTCCTAATCAAAACAGGGAGGATGGAGCTGTTCCCCTTGTCCACGCAGCTCCAGCTGCATCCATTGCTTTTAAATCCCTGGCTCCCAGGTGAGAGCTCCCTAAGATGTGCCTCAGTTTCCCCCTCTGGCTGCTCTGGCAGTGCATTCCAGAGCTGCAGGTGATGGAGGTGCTCCCAAATCCGCAGCAGCTGAAAAGCAGCTCCTCCTGCAGCTCCAGCTGCTCCAAATTTTTACCTCGTGCTCTTCCTGACACCCTTCGGGAAGAATTATCAAACAACAAAGCTACACGTGCCAGTTTGCACTTTTACAATGGGTCAGGCTGTAAAAAGCTCATAAAAATAAATGAGTGGCCAGCTGTTGACAGGCAGAGGGATGGAGGGAGTTGTCCCATCCCGAGTGTCCCCAGGATGGTGCTGTCCCCAGTTTGGGAACTGGAATGGGGACATCCCATCCCTTATGAATAAACAGAGGCTAATGCTTCCCACAGGGTGCCAGCTTGGGATCAGGGGGAGATGTGGAGGAAGATGATGCTGATGATGCTGATGCATCATCTTCCCCCCTGTAGTCCCATCTACAGGGCTCTTCCCTCTTCCAGTTTTGCTGGGGGTTGGGATGTCCCCATAGGGAACTGGATGGATGCTCCCACGTGGTGGGAACATACACTGACCCCTCAGGTGCTGCCATGTCCCCAAAAACTAAGACATAAATGCAATTCAACATAATTTGGGGTGAAAGGTTCTTCTCCTGCTAGAATGTGGGTTGAATTCAGAGTGTTCTGGTCACTGCTGTTTCCTCTGATGGGTGTTTCCCACATCCCTGGCCCTGGCTGTGGTGCTGGGTGCCAGCAAGGGTCCTGGCTCTGGGATGCCACTTGGAAAAGGCTCAAAGTGGAGCATCTCTGACCTGGATTAAAAATAAGGAGTCAAGGTGGTGTTTTTTTGCTGCCAGGCTTGGAAAAAAATACGTCGTGCCAGGGATGCTCGAGGGCTGATGGTGCAAATGCATCACTGCAGGAGGGAGGGCCGAGGGGGAGGGCACGGGGTCTTTGTCCCCAGGACCAGGTGCTTTGGATGCTGAAGGCTTTGGCAAAACCTGGAAGCTGAAAAAAAAGTGCCAGGGGTAGATTTGGAACATCAGATTCCTTCATTTGTCAGAGAAAATCCGGCTATTTCCCCCCCAAAATCAGGGCTTTTGAAATGGAAAACCGTAATTAAGTACATAAAGAAAAGCTGGAGACATTTTTCATGTAATTTTAAGATGGTTACAAGGCTTGGAGGTCACTAATATTTCTCCTGGACCTGGTGTAAAGGTTGGAAATTGGGGGGGGGGGCAGTTCCCCACCACAACTCCTGATGACTGGTGTGGCCTTGCCCTCTGCAATCCCCTCGCCATTCCCCTGAGATGGGAGGGACATCCCAGTGACATCCCCACTCCACTCAGGCTCTGGATGTGGCAAACCAGATCACACCAGCGATTCTTAAGCCAAACAGGGATAAAATGTCACAGGGAGAGCAAATGTCCCCTCCGTCGTCCAGTCACCCCCCTCCAGCACCCCCATGTCCCATCCACTCCCATCCACAATCTCGGATGTGCTGGCTCTCCCCTTCACAGAACCTTCCCTCTCTTGGCACATATATACATATAATATATATATGTTGTGGTTGTTATTTCTCCATGATGGACGGTTTATTGATCTGAAACTTCTGTCCATAAAAAAAAAAAAAGAAAAAACCA
>VXBX01009908.1:1207578-1219000 GCA_013400415.1 Scytalopus superciliaris
CGTCGTCGCAGCACAGGGCGTGGTAGAGCACCTTGTCGCTGAAGCGGACCCGCTCCCGAGTGCCGGCCGGGCGGTGCTGCGACAGCTTCTGGCCGGGTGTCGTGCCAAAGGCTTCCTCGCTGGATGAGTCCGGGGTGCCCCCGCCCCGCGGCCCGTTGGGGATGGGGAGCCCCCCGTTCATCAGCCGGTAGTCGGGCTGGCGAGCCGGGGGGGGNTGTGGTTGTTATTTCACCATGATGGACGGTTTATTGATCTGAAACTTATGTCCATAAAAAAAAAAAAAGAAAAAACCAAACCAAACCAGTTAAAAATTCCCTGAGCCTGGAAAATGACGGGCAGGTAGTTGGGACATTGGGCCATTTGTCTTCTTTACCACCTTTTCATNCCAGCTCGAAGGTGCCTCCCCCCTTCTCGCTGCTCGAGGTGCTGCTGGCCGTCGCCGTCGTCCAGTCGTCCGGCTCCAGGTCGAACTCGAAGTCGGACGTCAGGCGGTCGATCTGGCTCACCACCTGCGGGCAGACGGACAGACGGACAGGCAGAGAGGAGCCGCTGCGTGGGACCCTCCCGTTTCTGCTCCAAAATGACGCCACGCCCCCAAATCTCGGCTGTTTCCCCTGGCACCGGCGGTGTGATGGGTTGGGAGGGCTCAGCCCAAGTGGAGCCACTCCAGGAGCCTCCCGGTAGGAACCAAAGCCCACCCAGCAGCCCCTCGGTGGTCAGTGGGACAGGATGGGCCTCCCCAAGGTCTGCCCTGTCCCCTGGGGTGACTCCCACCCCAAATCCCTGCCCATGTGGTGTCCTTCAAGCCCTCTCACTCGACCGTGTGGAGCCACCAGTGACCACCACCGCCTCCCCCAGGAGAAGGCAGCTCGGTGGGTGGGGAAGCCAAGACAGGGGGTGGGTGATGGACTGAGGTCATGGTAAAATACATGGGGAGGTGCAGGGAATGAGGGTATAGGACTGTCACCCCTCTCCCTGGTTGGGATGCTGATGGATCGATCCCAGTTCCTGATTTCTTTCACAGTGCTGAGTATATCAAGCTTGGGGATGGAGCCAATGCCCCCCCCACGCCATGAGGGACAGACCCCATGTGGGGCATGACTAAAAGAAGCTTTAAAATATTAGAAATAAGAGATGTAATGTCCTAAGTGATGTTCGAGCCGTGGACAGGGCTGGAAGGAAGGGAGGAATGACCTTCCTCCTCTGGCTCCCATGGATCATGGTCTCCATCTAATGACCTTGCAGAGGTTTTGGGTGCAACAGACTCATCACCCACCTGCAAGTCTTTAATCCCACCCAGCTCAAGGGCTGCCCAGCATTGACCACAGTACTAATCTTGCCCAGTTGACCCCAATCCCACCCGGCATCCGGATGGAACCGTGTTTATCCACGCTATTTCTTGGCTGGTGTCTCTGCGTGTGTGCGGGGGCGTGTAGGGCTCTATTTTGTGGGGGAGGCAGAGCACGACGTGGAAATTCAACTCAGCAGCACTTGGAAGCACATATTTTTGGCAGGATTGCTGGCTCGCCTCCCCCCTCTCCGGGGGAGCTGGCAGAGGGCCTGGCTGGTCGCCGTGCTGCCAAGCAGGAGGTGGGCAGCGGCAGACAAGGGGGGGCCAGGGGGAACCCCTCCATACTCCTCGTACCTGGTTGTGACCCACTTGATGGATTCTGTGCTCTTCTCACACCCCCAGCTTGATCATCCATGGACATCCATGCCCCCAGCACCCCAGGGCTGTGTCCCTCCTGGACCTCCATCCCACACGTGGAGCATTTGGAAGCACAAACTTGTTTGGCTTTTTTCCAGGTGGTTTGTCCACACATTAATGGTATTTTTCATTATTGCTATTCCCTCCCCATTTTCTTTTCCTTCCACTGCCCTTCCACCCATCCTTTCCTGGTGGAAACCAGCCACAAATTTCCCAAACTAATGGAGGGGAGATAAATCAAGGGGCAGTATCTTACCAGGCACCTTTCCTTTCCTTCTCCTCACGCCACTGAAAAGCCCTGACTTATCTCCACCAGTCCCACTGTTCATCACTGAGCGTTGGAGCCTCCCATCCACCAAGGTTAATTAATAATGGCACATCTCTCCATCATTTTTATGCTGCTGTATCCCATAACTCCACTTTTTGGAGCATTTTTGCCATGAGAAACAGATTCCTTGGGCTCAGACAGCCCACCCCACCCAAGGGTGGGCACCCCAAAGCCACTGTAATGGGGCCGGGTTGCCCTTGGTCTCTGCATCCCTTCACTGGATGCCAACGTGCAGAGGTTTGGGACAGCTCCATAAATCCCTGGAAATGCACCATAAAGCAGAGCTCAGCAGGGCAGGCTCCTCACAGAGCCCCCGTGGTGGGTGAGGACGCGTGGGCAGAGTTAAGGGTAATTTAATATGTCTGGGCAACTGAAACGGGGAGCCCGGGGGGATGATTACGCTGCCAGCAGCCAGAGTGGCTCTGTTACATTCTGCTGACCTAATTTTAATCAAATTCCCATATTTGAGCTCCAAAATTCACTTGTTCCAAAGCCCTGCCCATGCAGGTCTCCTGCTCTGCCCGGCTCCCAAGGACTGGGCACCAAGGATGGGGAGCTCAAGCCCCCCAAAGTGCTTGTTGGGGGGTCCAGGCGTGGCCATGAAGTACCTCCTCTTTTCACCTGTGGGACAGCTCCGGGCTCTGGCTGCAGGTAGGGCCATTTTTTGGTACCCCAAAAGGTGTGTGACAACCTGGAGATGGACATCTCTGTGGGGCAAAGCGGTGCCACCTCCGTGGGGGCACAACCCCAAGCGTTCGGGTGAGGCTGGCGAGGCTGGATGTGCGTGTTTGCTGCCTGCTGTGGCCACGGGGCTGGGAAACTGGGGAGACCTGGGAATGGGGAGAGCCTTTCTGGGATGGGACCAGGAGAATGGAGACTGAAGGGTTGGGGGTCGCTGCACAAACTGGCAACAAAAGATGCCAAAAAACATCCTTCCAGGGAAAAGGGTGTGGGTTGGAAATGGGAGGAGCGGAGTGGGAGAGAGTAGCACACCCACCATCAGAGCTGAGCACGTGGTCTAATGTGCTCTAGATGGGCACTGATACACCTTAAGGACCCTCAGCCCCTCCTGGGACCCCACCCTGCCCTGCCCAGGAGCCCATATAAGCCCAGCTTTGGGATAAAACCTCTTTCCTGAGCTGTGCTGGAGTAGGACCTGCCCCCAGCCCCACGTGGTGGCCCCATAGGCGGATTCTCTCCTGGATGGACCTCCTGAAGCCCATCCCAGGAACTGCTTGCAGGATGGACCCTGAATCTACATCATGTCCCTGCGTCCTGGAGGGACTTTATGTCCCCAGAGGATGGCAGAGCTGGGGATAATGAGCTGAGTTGTTCATCCCAGGGAGCAGAGGGCAACAGGCTTTACCTAAGCTCCTCACCTGTGATCTCCAACTTATTTTTCCAGCCATGCAAGACCTCCAGAGAGGGCAGGCAAGGACCCATGCATCCTTCAGGCTTTGGCTTTGAAGGGTGCTGAGGTGCTAGGAACATCCGTAAGGAAGTCTTGAATTTAGAAAAGGGGATTTTTCCTGTTCCCAATCCACCACCAGATTTCTTTTCCTTTTTTTTTTCCCCCCCCCTCCTATCTTTGGGGGAGAAAGGGTGAAACATGAGCAAAGGAGTTAAAAGGAAGATGATGTGAGCTCTTCTTTCTTGGTGACAAGAAAGAATTAGGAAAAAGGGCAGGAATAGAGCTGTCTTTGGGAAACACCCAGCTATTATTATTTTTTAATAAGGCAGCAAATGATTCTGCTGAAACCCTCAGCTGGAATGAGATCACCTCTGCTTCCACAAAGGCTCGGTGATTACAGCACTGGGTTCAGGGCAAGCGTCTCTCTGGGTTTTTACTCGGGTTCCTGACACTCGGGGTCCCTCCTCACCCTCATTAAAGGGACCTGCTGCCATTTGAGATCCGTCGGTGACAGGAGCAGGCACGTCCCCATCCCAATCCTCATCCCCATCCTGCTCCTCACCGTGGCACACAGAGATTAGTGTCACATCAGCAGTGGCTCACTCAGGGCTATTTTTAGGAGCACTTGCTATTTTAAACGGGGGTGGTGGTGTGGGGTGGGGGGGTGTTAAATACCTATGTGACACTTGGTACCCGCTGAGGATTTAAATGTAAAGTAGGATTTGGGCTTTTCTCCCCCCTTTTCTCCTTCCTGAAGCAGGTTGTCAAAGCTTTTCCAGCTGAGGCCATCACTGCTGGCAGAGGGAGCTGGGATGAGAGGGATACGGAGGCAATGACCAGACCTGGGGTAGTTTGGGATGAGACCCTGGTGATGTTCTCATCCCCCCAGAGAACTGGGGTGGATTTGTCCCTCTACAAGCAGTTGAGGAAGTTTGGGGTGTCCACAGCCTGTGCTGGAAGTGCCATGGGGGTGACAGGACGTGTTCCCATCCTCCATCACCTTTAGGTTTCACCTTGCTACAAGGAGCCACCTTTTTGGAGACAGCAGAGCAGCCCTGGTCCAACAGGGGGTATCCACCAGCAGGAAAACAGGGAGCAAAATAACTCCCCTTGACCTCATGTGTGGTGTCACTGAGGGGCCTCATCCTGCTGTGCCCGAGTGTCCTGTAAGTGGCTGCTGGGTGGCCAAGGGTGCTCAGCTCTCACCCAAAGTGACAAGCTTGGAGCAGCTGTAGGATGGTGTGAGGCAGAGGGATGAGCCACACCCCTGTGGGACCCCAGACACGGACACTGAGCAAGGATGAGCTAAACCATGTTCATCCCCACCCCAAAATCCAGCTCCCACCAGTCAGCCCAGCTGGGAGTGCTGGGGGCTCCCCCCATCTCCCACCAGTCCCCACGCCCATGGAATTACACACAGCCAGGAGCTTTCCAGACACAAGCCTGGTTGTCCTAAACTGGGTGTTCACCTCCCCAAGCTGAGGCAGATGTTGAACATTGCTGTTGTTGTTTTAATGGGGTTTTTGGTCGTTGGCTGCAAATCAAGCACTGAGGTCCCTGGCTGGGAGTTGGCTCCGGTGGCTCCAATTCCCATATTTTGGCCATGCTGATTTCTATTGAGGAACTAAAACCTCCTGGAAGCTCAGGAAGATGATGGAGAGATAGGAGGACCTCAAAGGCTTCGTGGTCAGTAATTGGTTGCACATATTCCCGGAGCTGGGGAAGGAGCTGGAAGATGCTGGGATCAAAGTGGTCTAACAGCCTACCAACCCCACAAGGCCTTTGAAGAGGAGCGGGGAAGTGGATCCATGCTCCAGGAAGGTTCTGGTGGGTGAAGGCAGGGCTGGGGGTGGGGAGATCAAATACAGTTCTGCTTGGGGTGTCTTTGCTCCAGTGATGGGGGGCCCTGTGTGTGTCTCCTTGGCCGCCCTCCAGTGAGATGCAACAGTTTTCCCAATCCCCAGCTGTGGTGAGAGCAGGGATTCTTGTGTGTCCTCCCCCAAGCTTCCTCAGCTGCTGGCTCATTCCCCATTCCCAACACCTCCAGCAGCACGTTTTGGTGTTGAAAACATTTCCACAGAACCATGGAATATATGGGTTGGAAGGAACCTTAAAGCCCATCTCATCCCACCCCCTACCACGGGCAGGGACACCTTCCACTGGCCCCAGGCTGCTCCAAGCCCCGTCCAACCTGGCCTTGGACACTCCCAGGGATGGATTTTCCCATGCCATGCAGCTGCTTTTCCAGGCTGGATCCAGCCCGTGTGTCCCTGCACTGCACTTTGCTGCCAGCTGGTGCACAGAGGGGATGAGCAACAGGACCGTGCAGCCCATGCTACAATTCCCCAACCCTATTCCCAACGCATCGAATCATCCCGGAGGCGTTTGACACCAGCAATTCCTCCCTCCATGGGGAAAAAGAGCCACCCCAAAGCCCCACCACCCCCACAGCCAAAACACTCCTGGAGAAGAGACCTTCCCACTTCCCAGTGCAGGCAAGGTGAGTAAATATTTAATAAGGAATAAATGATTATTGGAGCTGGCAAACTGAAGCAGAGTTGCAGGGGCCTCTCTTCCCTGAGCTGATCCTTACAAATGAGTGTGCCGAGGATCCAGCGTTCATTTGCTTCATGATCAGCTGCTAAATAGTTCAAAATCATCCTGCACATCTCCCAAACATGTTGTTATTAGAATAATAAGCCGCCTTCTCGCCATGAACTTCCCCAAGCGTTCCCAGCTAATCACCTATTGATTACAACATTATTAAGGTATTTATTATCATAAAGGATTGCAGAGAGGCTTTTCCTCCTGTGAAAGGCTTGGAGGGAACCCCTCCATGCTGTTCTGGCTGGTGGCACCCCGTTGCTCCCATCAGCGGCTGCAGAGGGGACGGGACCCTCCCCATGGGAATTTTTTGGGGTTTATTTCCCACGTGGTTCCCCAGCCCCAGCACTAATCCCCCAAGGATGGGAAGCAGCTCAGTCTCGCTGTGGAGATGCTTGGCACCTCCTGGGGCATCTTTCTCCCCGTGGCATTGCCCTGATCCCTGCGGGAAGAGGCCGGGGCTGGCAGGAGGTGCGTGGGAGGGAGGCAGCATGGCAAGCGCACGGCGGAAGCGCCTTCCCCGCTGCCTCCTGCCTCATTTCTACTTCCAGTGTGCGTTTTCAATCAAAGATTTTAATAATCATTTTCCCCGCACATAATACAGCCCTGTCTTGGAGCGCCGGGGAATAATTATATACACAAAAGGGAAGGAGAGAGGGAGGCAGAGCGGGAGCGGGAAGGCTGGTAAGACAGCATCCTGAACAAAACGGACAGCTGGAATGACAGCCCTCAGGTGGGAATCGCTCCTGGGAGACAGGCATGGAGCCTGAATCCAGTGTCTGGTCACACTTTGCATCCCCAGAGTGTGGCTGCCCTGGGATCTTCCACCGGAGCATCCCACAATCCTGGCTGGGTGTGGGACGCAACATCTCTGCCAAAGGAGGGAGAACTTGAGAGAAAAGGCTGTGCCTGGAGCTGCTGAGTGGTTTTGGAACAGGAACCATCCCTGGGTGGAAGCCCTTGTGCCCACACAGGGCGTTGATGGCTTCAGGGGTCAGTTTTGGCAAGGTGGTTATAACTTGGCTGCTGCTTCCAGACATGTCAGGTCCTGGCACCCAGCTCCCTGCAAGGAGCAGGTCCAGCATCACTCAGCGCCCTCCAGTATCACCCAGTGAAGGTTTTCCAGCTCCATGGGTGTGTCTGGTGCCTTCACAGGGCACATCCAGCCCTTCATCTTGACCCACCAGCAAAACCCTGGGCAGAGGAGATGGCCACAGGGATGGGCATTCCCAAAGCCCCCACTGTGGCTCCTCCACTGCAGAACACACCAATGTCACCAATGGGCTTTGATGGCCATGACCCCACCCATGAATGCACCTAAGCTTGGGGCCATCAGCCCTGCCTGTCTCCAGCCTTTTCCTCATGTCCTGGTCCTCACCACCAGCTGAGGAAGAGCATCACTACATGCAAGGTAGACAACCAAAAGGGCTAATTTTATTTACTTCTCTTTCACTAAAATCTTAAGAGTTTATCATTTGCCAGCCTGGTGTCTGCCATGTACTTCCCTGTGTGGGCTTGAAAGAGAATTCCATGTAACCTGCTCTTATTGAGCTTGCTCTGAGTGATCCAGACAGTAAGAAGATGAATTTCCATCCCTGGAGGTGTCCAAGGCCAGGCTGGACAGGGCTTGGAGCAACCTAGTCTAGCAGAAGATGTGACTGCCCATGGCAGGGGAATGGAACAAGATGGGCTTTAAACCCACCCAACCCAGATCATTCTGTGAATTTCCAAAGCCTCTAACACCCAAATTCTGCTTGGTTTGAGGCAAAGCAGAGCTTTGTTTCTCTGGAGTCACTGAAGCCTGGTTTAGGCTGGTTGCACTGGTGTGTTTTAGCTCCAGAGCCTGCACTCAGTGTAACGAGTTTTAGGCTTTTTTTCATAAATTAATTGCTGCAGAGTTTTATGTGTCTGTTGTAGGGACATGTATGTGTCTGTGGGAAGGGCTGAAGTTTAGGAGCCACCTCATGGTGCACCTTGTCTCTTGATGTGGGGGGCTCTCCCAGGGCCAGGGGACGCTGCTTGGGAGGTTACCAATGTCCAGGGATGTGCCAGTTCCACAGCAAACACATTCCCAAGCTTTAACACTTCCTGGCACCCTCTGGAGAAGCCATCTCATGGGGTGTGGAGCCCCTCCCTGGCACAGAGCAGGGTCTCCCTGGGATGGGGGGGCAGAGGATGGGTATGCTCTGGTCACCTCCTTCTCTTCCCTCCTCTGACACATGTTGGTTCAACCTGACTTGGGCAGCCCACCAAGACCCTTCTGGCCCCAAGAGCTGGATGGGGACCCTGTGGAGCCACCCAAAGTTTGGTAGGAAGTCTGGTCTCAGCTGGAAAATGGTCAGAGGTTTGCCCCATTCTGGTCCTCCTTATCCCTCCACATCCTCGGCAAGAGGGATGCTCACCTGATCATGGGGGTCCCACCTGGCCTTAAATCCATGGTCTCAGTAATGGGGGCCAATTGCCATCATCATCCTCACTTTAAAGGCCTATTAAGCTCCTGGAGGAGCATGAAGTGAGCTCAGGCTAAACAGAAAACAGCTCTGCCTCCTGATTATTACTATTATGGCTTTTCCTAATCCATCAGAGATTTCATGGAGAGGTTTTGGGCTCATCAGAGGGCGTTGTGGGATTTGGTGTGGGAGAAGGGGGCTTTTTGCTTTGGGTGGCTGGGTTTGCTTTATGCTGCTGGAAGGACCAGCAAAGCCAGGACAGAAAGGAAAATCCCTTGGGATGCCACAGCTCAGTTGAGACCTCACAGGGACCCAGTGGGGCAGCATGGCAGGATGTGGCATCCCTCCAATGCTGGCTTTCTCAGGGGGGGCAGCTTCCACTAAAACCTTCTGGGTGGAGTGGAGGCATCCCAGGCTGGACGGTGCCCCCTCCCTGACCACAGCCACGAGGATGATGTTGGTCCACCTGCAACAGCACCCGGATGTCACTGGCCAAGGCAGGGCTGCCTCACGGTGCCCATGGCAAATTCCTGCCCTTTCTGAGGGGTGATGAGGTCCTGGGTATAACCCCGTGCTCAGCTCAGGCCACAGAGGGGATGCAAACGCCCGCCTGCCTCGCTGCCAAAGCAATCTGCCACTCCATGCTCAAGGCTACTGCACACTTTCCATCCACCACTCCCCCACCGCCTGCAGAGGTGTCCTACATTACCTATCCCATCCCAATCCCCTCTCCCTCCACCTTGGGGATGTCTGGCCCAAACTCCTGAGCTACAGAAATAATAAATTCCCCGCCAACACATCTCTGTGGTGCCTCTGCCCTGGGAGAAAACTCCAACCACACTTTGTGTGTGTGTGTATAGACATTTTTGCAGGAGCAATGGTCCCTCTCCAGTCAGGCTAAGAGACACCCTGCCACTTCAGCCTCCTGTCCCTTCTGTAGATGCCACTCATCACACCCAGGACTGATGTCATATTTTCAGTGCTCTCTACAACGCTGGAGGGACCCACCATTCCCACTCCATCCACCTCCTTGGTTTGGAAGGGGCCTGGAAAACCAGAGCAGAGTGGACTGTGGCACCAGTTCTCCCAGTGCTGGTGGTGCTTCTCCCAGCAGGGCTGGTGCTTTGGCCGGGCCCCCTGACCCTGAGCAAACCCCAGTGTCAAGATCAGGAGCGATTTTACAAAGCATGCCCAGTTCTCTCCCCTTTTTGGACAATCCTGTTGCACATCAGCCAGGGGGCTGGTGGAGATGCTGAGCTGGCTCTGCTCCCACCACTCCAACCCTGGGGCAGGGGGAGAGGGACAGAACACCACCATTTGGGATCAACAGCTACCACGACCCACTTTCCTACCTCCCGGAGCTCCTTGGCCACCTCCTTGAGCTCCTGTAAGATGCCTTCCAGTTGCCCGATCACCATTTTCATCCGACTCCGGATCCTCTCCCGTTCACAATTACTCTTGCCGCTGCTACAATTGCTGCTGCTGCTGCTGGGGTGGTCACTGGGCTGCCTGTCCTGGCAGGTCCGGGAGTCCATCCTTCCCTACCAGCCTCGGTTCCCGGCCCCAACGGCTCTGTCCATCCTGCTCCCCCCTAGCCGGGTGGCCTGGCGTCCGCGCAGCCCCTCTCGGCCGGGGAGCTCTCACCATCTTAACGTCCCCCTGCCTCCAAGGAAGTGGCAGCCGCGCGCTCGCCTCCCTGCGAGGTCGGGGGGCTCTGCTTCGGAGCGGGGAGCAGGGGCGGGATGCAGCATGCGGAGCCGGGAATGCTGCGGAGGGGGCTCAGCCGGCGGCCCTGGGGAGGTGTGAGGCGGCCATGGGGCGAGCAGAAGAGGAAGAGGAGGAGGAAGAGTCCCCTTGGGTATCCAAGGAAGCTAAAATCCAGCGGCTCGCGCCTTGCCTGCTCCCGGATGGTGGGGAGGGGGACGCAGGGCTGGGTGTCCCCGAGGAGCGATGCTGCTACCCACGTGGGGCCCCCGCTCCAGGGCCTCCAGCTCCAGCCTGGGTGGTGGTGGTGGGGGGTCTCCCGGCCGGGCGTAGGTGTCCTGGGGAGCCCGGGGTCCCCTCCTGCAAGGACAGACAGACAATGTGAGGGAGCCATCCCTTCTGAAGCCAGGAAGATGGGGGAGCTCTGCCCCAATCCCACCTTGCCCTGACCTCAGCCCCGGCATGAGGACAAGCTCCCAGACACCCCCTCAGCAGCCCCCTCCCCACCTGAATGGGGGGCAGGATGGAGCCTGATGCTTGACACTGGCATCCCTCCTTTTTGCCCTCTCCAATTCCCTCCCAGTTTGAGACCTGGAGACCGGGGGGCAGAGCGGGGTCTCGCAGAGCCAGACGGATGGATGGACGGACAGACAGACAGACAGCGGTGCAGCTCAGGAACTCACCGTCGCGATCCAGACCCTCCTTGGCTCCAGTCCAAGCACTTCCTTGTCAGTTTTTTTCCCCCTTCTCCTTTCCTTACTTTCTCCTGCTCCTCCTCCTCCTCCTCTTCCTCCTCCCTCAGGGCTTTTCCGTGGCACAGGAGGAGTCCGGGGGCCACTTTCCTTCGGCTGCTGTTGGAAGAAGTGAGACGTTACCGGAGGTGACAGCCCGCCGCGGAGGGGACGGGGACACAGGTCCAGCGAGACCCGTCCGCTTGCGGGGGGGTGCCTCGTCCCGCCCTGGGGCCCATCCCACCGTCATCCTCCTCCCGGCTTGGTTCAAACCCCAACCCGCCTCGGCTGAGGAGCGGGGAAAACCCACCTTGGCCCCAGATATGCCCCCTGCCCACGGAGAGGGGGGAAGCAGCACGGGCGGAGGCGGAGTGGGGTGGGGGGCGCGTCCCCCTGGCTCGGGGGTGCGCACAGGGAGGAGGGGGCCCGGCATGCCCCCATCTCCATCCCCGGTACCCGCATCCTCCATCTCCGCTGCTCCCATCC
>VXBX01009908.1:1219362-1233893 GCA_013400415.1 Scytalopus superciliaris
CCGTTGCACGGGGGGCGGCGCCGGGGGAAACTGAGGCAGCCCTGGAGGGGTGTGGGGGGGTGTCTAGTTGGGGAGGAAGGGGGCCGTGCCTCAGTTTCCCCACTTTGCCCCCACCGCTCCAAATAACAGCTGGTTTCTTCTTAGTGCAAAATGCCCCTCCCCTGCCCTGTGGGTCGTATTTGGGGCCAATTTCGGCAGGTTCTGTAAAAAAAAACCCAAACAGCCAGGATGCAGGAGCATCATCCCAGCAAAGGTCCCTGGATGGAAGGAAAACAACCACCATGGGCTTGTGTGTGAATGTGTGCATGGAGGGGGGGACTGGTCTGCGGAGGAACCCCAAGGAGGGGAGGGATTTGCTCCAAAGCAGGGATCCGGCCTGGGAAAATCCATCCAGTTCAGCAGCAGTGGGAGCAAGGAGAGATTCCCGTCCTGGAGCTGAGCGGTGACGATAGGTGGCAATCCCAGGTCTGCCAGCGGCGAGGCGGCGGGTGCGCATTTATGTTATTTATTGCCTCCTACTGGGAATGTTCAAAAGTGCTGAACACACTTTTTGGCGTGGACCCGAACTGACTCATCCTTCAGCCCGTGGTGAGCTGATGCTTTGGGGGGCTCTTCTGATTCCTGCAGAACATCCCGGTGGGAGCCCCGGCATGGCAGGAGTGCCAGGATGTGTGGTGGATGCTGGCGAGCAACCCAGCACTGCACGGATTTATCGGAATTGTGTTTTCCAGGGTAATCATACGGCTGGTGGGAAGTTTTCAGCAGGAATCTCCTCCAGCGATTTGCACCTGAAGCTCAGCCAGGGACAACGTGGCCACCTGGGTCCCCAGCAGTGCTCCTCCTGCTTCTTCTGAGAGCAGGTTCATGCCAGCCCGAGCTCTGCCTCATCCCAAAAACCAGCAGGGACACCGGGACAGTGATTTGGGGAAAGAGTGGAGGTGATAAAACTCAGATGGAGGCGTCGCTTCTGGGAGATTCACCAGCGATGTGAGGCCGGGTGGGGTCTCACCTCCAAACACACACACAGTGCATCTGGTGAAGGTGGGAAAATAATATTGAGTGATTTTGGGGCAGAGGAGGAGTTGAATAAGCCACGGTGGGGGATAAAATGAGTGGCTGAGATGTGGGCTGGGGAGGAAACACAGCTCCGTTTGTGACCTGCTCTTTCACTCTCCCAGCTGTGCTGGGCACCAGCAGCACAGGGAGTTTCGGTCCCAGCCAGGTTGATAAAAGATGCTCAAAAATGCCCGTTATCAGCACTGAGAGTGTAAGCACTGCCCCAAAACCTGCCTTGGAAAGTCCTGTCCATGGTGGCGGAGCTAAAGCAGCTAAAAATGGCCCTGTGGGGATGTCCAAGGCCTCCAGTGGGAGGTTAGAGCCCCAGGCTGTGTCTCCTACAGCCCAAACCCCTCGGGATGGTGTCTTGAGGTTGTTACATAAAGGGATGCAGCGAGGGGTGTCCCCCTGCAAAGGGGATGGAAAGGCTCTACAAGGCAGCCAAGAAGCCAAGCTCACATCACATCTCACCCCTCACTCCTGCTTTCCTTTGCTCCAAAGCCCTGGATGGACGTTCCCATGTTCCCCATCCTGCCTTGATCCTGCTATGAATGCCCCCGTGGCTCCAGCTTCCTCCTGGTGGAGGAAGAATAGGAAGAAGGTGGGCTTTTCCTTTTTAGATTTATTTCCTGCTTGTATTTGCTGCTTTGCAAAGCCTGGATTCCCCCTCTGGAGAAAGACACAGGATGCTTCTTCCCACCTGTGCATCACAGCCTGTATTTGGAGGGTCATGGCCCACCCTGCTCTCAGGTCCTCCCTCTCCCTGCCACATCCCATCTGATCCCATCCCACCTTCCTCAGGGTTACCCAAGGATTCCCCAGATGCTGCCCGGCTTTGGTATCCCACCGGTGGAGGTTTCCCCATGGGAAGGACACAGCTGGAGCCCAATGGAGAGAAAGGAGTGGTTTTATTCCCACCTCCCTAATCTCTCTCCCTCCCTCATTCTCCAATCTTTATTTATGCTTTTTGTTAGATCTGATTTACTGGGGATTTTCCCGTTCCAACAGGAAAACTGCTGGGAGGGGATTTCTCTGCAAAGCTTTTGGGCTCACAGGCATTTTAGTTTCCAGGGTCGTGCCAGGCTGGTTCCTACAGGGTGGCTCTCGGCTCAGCAAGGCTTCAGAGGGGACCCCCATGGTGGAAGGTCCCCTGTGACCCCCCTGTGGTGGCCCTGGGCTGGAGCTGGTCCCCACTGTCACGCTGCTGGCAGGTGCCCTTCGCTGCCGAGCCGCTGATGGATCGCTCCCCTGCCGTGACTCACTGGCACAGATCTAATTTCTAATTAAATAGCGATTCTTTTCAGAGCCATTTATTTCTGTTTCTTTTGTATTTTGATTGGAGTGTCAGTCAGTTTTTCACCAGTTTGTCAATTCCTCTTTCCCTAAAGATTAGCGAGGAGAGATGTGAGAATACAGAAATCCGTGTTAGCAACGCCAAGCCTGGGAGCACCTCAGGTCCCAGCCAGCCGGGAAAAACCTGTGGGGAATAATGGGAAGAAACCATGGAAGAGACAGAAAATAATCCCAGAAAAAGCCTGTTGAGAGCAATATTTCAAAATCTTGAGGTTTTTTTCCCCACTTCCATCACCCTTTGGCCTGCAGACCCAAAAGTCCCATCCTATAGCAGCAGACAGTTCTTTCTGGGAGAAGTCCCGTGGGATGTTCATGGTGAAACAGCCTTCTCCTGGATGGACTTTATCCTTAGGCTAAATGAAGCATGGAATGTGAGAATTAATCTCTGAGGTGTTCCCGAACCTGGTCTGGGGTGGGGAAGGGGCTTCTCCTCCCCTCTGGGCTGAGGGGAAATTAAAATCCTCCCGTCCAGTGAGAATTAGGGATTTTTTTTGTGAGAAGGGGGTTTTTGGGGTCGCTTCAGCCAATTCTTCACCAGAAGATCCCAGCAGCTCCCAGCTCTGCCCGGTGTGGGCTTCACCCTCAACTCAAAGCCACACCACAGAGGGCCCAGGTCCCAGATTCCCTCATCTCAGTGAAATCCATCCATCCTTGGATTTCAAATCACAGCCTGCCCGTGGGGAGGGTGAGGAATAAAGAAGTGCCTCTGGTGTGGAGCAGTGAGGGCTTTGCTGAGCCAACGTGCTCAGGCCACGTGTTGCAGCCGGGTGATTTCAGGTCGACTTGTTGCTTTTAAGCGGGTGGAAAGGAAAAAAAAAAAAAAAAAGCCTATTAAAGCCGAGTGACAACACGGGCGTGACCTGTAAAACCATCGGCCTCGGTGGGAATGGGACTGGGGGAAACTCACAACTGCTTTCCCGAAGAGGCTTTGAAAATTATAAACTGCTCCCACCTGGAGAAAGTGGTTATATTTTAATTTAATTTGCGCCTTGGTGGAAAATGCACGTGGGGCTCTTGGCCCGTGTTATGCTGACTTGTGTAAAACACAGGGGGAAATCATGACCCCATTCCTAATGACTCCAAAGTCACCCAACCTCCCTCCCTAGGTGGGCTAAAAGCCCTGGGGAGGGGGGGATCACCAGCACCAAAAGCTTCAGGGGGCCTCAGCACCTCTCTAAGGGGCTCAGGATTGGGGGGGGGATTTCTTCTGGAGTTGAGGATTTTGGCAAGGGGAGGGCCTGGTATGTCCCCCACCCCAAAATGGGGCTCTTCTCCCCAGGATTTGGTCCCTTGGGATTCTCTCCTCATTTCCTAATTCTTCAGAGCTGTGAGGTCTGGGCTGTTTGGAGGTTCTTTAATGAAGCTTTTTGATGTTAGTGAAGTCCCTGTTGCTGCAGGGCTGGGATGGAGGTGGATTTGGGATCCTCTCCATCGGCAGGTCAGAGAAAAACCTCCTTCATATGAGAAAAACTCCGTGTCAGATGGAGACACCCACTGTGGGATTTATCCCTCACTTGGATGGCTGGAGCTGGGAGCATCCTGTCACTGTCAGTGGGTCTGTGTGTCTCTGGGTCCTGGCAGATGGATCCGATCCCTCACGGCAGGAGAAATCGATGTGGCTTTGTGCCCTCATTAATTCCTTGTCGGGGCCAGTGCTGGGCTTGCATTGAAGTATGAAATGAAGTGGGCAGGGGAGGAGGGAGAGCAAATATTAACGTTCCTAATGGCCTTTTGTTTTACCAGCCAAACCACTATTAATCACCTTGGCCAGGGGGGCAGAGTCTCCTCAGGGATGGCTCGTCCCTGCAAACAGCACTGGGAATCGGGAGGGGAGACTTGGGACCGTCTGTGCTTGTGCTGGGGGGTGACTGTGAGGTCTGTGGGTGCCCTAAAAATGCACATTTTTGGTTTGGCTGGAGAGGTTGAGGGAAAGATGCCCCAGTGGAGACTAAACCCTCCTGGCTGATGATTCCTGCAGAGCTGGCAGGTGCCTCAGTTTCTCTTTGCTTCCTGTGTTTGGGCTAAAAGTGCTCCAGCAGGGCATGGAAGGTACTGGCAGGATCAGGGATTAGGCTAAGGAAAAGCGATCCTGGTCCTTACTCTGGGATCTCTGGGAAGCGTGTGCTGGGGTCAAGCATTGCAACACCCTCTCTGCCATCCTCAGCTTGTGTGTGACTGTCACATTTGGAGTCGGGGTGTGACATGTTGAAGTGGAAATCCTTCCCAAAGATGCTGATCTGAGGTGTGGTTTGTGCTCAGCTGGGAGTACTGGGAGGTGCCAGGGCTGCAGCAGGGCTGGATTTGGAGGAGCTCTGGGCCAGCACTGGGGCTGGACAGCAGATTTTTCCAACTAAAAAAAAAAAGAAAAAACAACCCTACCTAAATAAATGCTGAAAAGAAAAAATAAGCTTTCCCCCGAAGCTTTGGAAGAGGGTTTTCCAGCTTCCCTTGCACTTTCCTTTCCTTTCGAGGGATGCAGCGTCAGCACTGATGTTCTGGGAATGAAATGCTGATTTGGCCCAAAACTTCATCTCCCCCCCCTCCCTGTCTGACACCAGCCAGGGCCATTGTGCCTGAGCAGGATAGTGCTGGGGCAGGAGATGTCCTTGGGAGCTCCAGCCTGTCCTCGGGGAGACCCTCTGCGAGGAGAATGCCAAGCAGATGGACCCGACCAAGGGGACCTTGTGCTAATCTCATTGCTGCGTGTTGCAGAGTCCCTGCCTGCAGGATTAGGCCGATTCCTTGGGCTTCATTTACATTTTTAAAAGCCTTGTCTGTGACCTTATCCGAGTTTCTGGCTCTCGTCCGCCTTCTGTGGTTCTGTGGACACCGAGCTGTGCTGGTGGGGGCTCAGAGATGCTCCAGCATGGGCAGGCTGGGCAGATGGATATAAATAGGAAGGATAAAATCAGTGTGTTTAGGGAAGGGCTGCTTTGTTGAAGGCCCCAAAGATTTTAGGGGTTTAGGATTGATTTTAGGGTTTAGGATTTTTCTGGAACAAGCGATGCTCACTGAGATCCTTGGATTTAAGGATTCCTTGATGTGCCCCGATAACTTCACCCTAAATGCCATTTGGCTCCTTGTTTGTTTGGATCACTGAAGGTCTGGGATGGGGAATCTGACTTTCCAGATGCCGCCTGTGACCATCACAAGGGCTGGATGTAATTACAACATCCTTTCCACTCAGGCTGGAATATCTGTGTTAAACCCAGGAATGCGAGAGCTGAGTCCTGGCAGGGCACAGATGACCTTGTTTGTGCTGCATGGGAAGGTTTCCGTTTCAAATTCTACTTAATTTATGGTGTATAATGATAAATAATTAATCAGGGAGACCTCTGGTCCAGGGGCTGGGGGGTTGTTGGTGGAGCCAACTGTGGACACAGGAATGTGGCTGTTCCAGGGCAGGATTTAGGACTGGAGAAAAACTGTGCCCATTTTGGCCATCACCTCCTTCTTATTTCACTGCTCAGAAGCTGTTTCTACCTCCTTAAAATTATTAATATTGACGGAGTTGGTTACTGCTCCCATCCCTGTGGTGCCTGCTCCAGCCTGTGGTGCTCCAGTTGTGATTCCCTTGTTAGCCAGAACAGGAATTTCTATCAAAATTCCTTTCAAACGAACACACTTTTATTATTATTTTTTTTTTTTTTTAAGCAAAATCACAGGGAATTTCCAAATGCAAATCTCCTTTTCTGTGGCAGCAATGTGTTTAAATGCTGCAGTGAAACAGCACTGGCATGCTCTAGGCACAAACAACTCTCTGAAACTTGGACAAAGGCATGGAAATTTGGGGGTTGCCAGGCATTCTGGGGTTGGTTTTTAGTCTTTTTTTTTTTTTTTTTTTTGTTGGGCTGCTTTTTCCTTTTCCTGGAAAACTTGGGCTGTCTCTGCTCCAGGGCCTTGCTTAGCATGGTGAATTTGCAAATGAAAATCCTTTAAGCTCAATAACAACACAGGGTTTTGTGCCCTGGGACTGGATGGGCCCGTTAATGTGATGTGTGAAAGGCTGTTACAAACCCCAGATGTTGCTGGTGGTGTGGTTTTTTTTTGGGGGGGGGGCAGATTAACCGCTGGTAGGTGGGATTGCCCCAAACACTGGCAGATCCATGTCGGAGTGTGGTTTTCCATCTTGATTAGTCTTGCCCAGGTAATTTTGTAGTTAAAATAAAGCATGTTCTGCCCAGGTTGGGTGCTGGGCAAGGACAGGCAGAGCCAACAGAGACCCTTTCCCGCTGCACGGGCGGCTTTAAAGCCCAGGAACGGCTTCAAACCAACTCCAGCTCCTCTTTTCCTCCTCCAACTGACACCACAACCTGGCCCATGTCAGCTTTGGGGCATCTCAGGCCAGGCTGGGGGGGAATTTAAACACAGGATCTCTGGGAGTAAGGGAAGATTTGAGCAGCGTGGGGTTGCCATGACGACCTGCACAGCATCCCAGGAGCCAGGACCACACACGTGCACAGCCCCAGATGGAACTACCTGGGAAACTGGGGGGGAACAGCTCCAGCTTTGCTGAGTCACTGCTGCCTTGTATTTATAGGCACTGGCAGAGCTCGCTTTGGGATGCTAATGATATATTTCGTTAATCAGAGGCCACAGTACAGAGGTTTTTGCCTCCTAATTCTGCGCCGTGGGCCTTGATAAATAAACCCAAGGCAGAGGAAAAGGCGAGAATTGCCCCAAAATCTCCTACGAGCTGGTGGGGAGGAGAAAAAGGGACTTTGTGCATCCCTCTTGGATTCAGGCTGTGACCCCAGGAAAGCCCCTTTTTGCTGCTGCAGGGCTTGCACATCACCCTTCCCCATGCCCTGGGTGACCCATGGGTGCAATCCAGGATGGAAAACCAGGCCAAACCTTGGAATTGATTCCTTCAAAGCTGGCCAGGTGCTCCTTGCACTGATGGCCCTTCCCTTGGGTCATCCCATACCCTGCTGCCACCTTCCCTGATCCCACTGGAGGTGACAGCCATGGGACAGGGATTTCAAAAGTTTTTTTTTTTGTTAGTGCTCTCCAGCAGTTTTGCATAAAATATCCTCCAGCTGAATAATTTTAATGGACTTTTGTGAGATGCTAATGGATTTTCACAGCTGATGAAATTAAGGCTGTGTTCCTTCAAACCTTGAGGAGCTGACTTTGAAGTGCTTCTGGGTTTTTTTTTATCTTGGTGATTTTTCCCAATTCCTCCTCTGGTTGATGGTTTCTTTCCTTTTTTTCCTGTTGGAAAAGTGTTCATTTTGGTGCTCCCTGCCCATGTGGGCAAGTTCTGTGGAAAAGAACATCATCTCCAGGCTTTAGAAGGAATATGAGGAGGTGCAGGAACTGGGTTGGAGAGGAACCATCCACCAGTCTGGTGGAAAGGGGTTTGCAGGCTACAGAAATTTGGGATCTCCAAATTTCTTAGGATCATTTCAAGGGCTTCGAAAATGGAGGTGATTGGGTGCTGTCCCCATTCCCCAGCTTTATTGGGGAAAAAAAAAGAGATTTAGATGTCCATCTGGTGTCTCTGATTCTTGCCTTGAGTTTTCAGCTCCTCCACCAGCAGGTCCTCCCACCTGCTGTTGAATCTTTCAGCAGTTACACTGAATTTTTACCTGCTTTTTATTGGTTTAAAAGGAAAAGTTGGTGTTCCTGGGGCCAGGTGAGCTGTCTGAGGGTGCAGGAGATGTTTCCTAAAGCCTTCCTTACTCCAGCAGTGCCTGGGAGGAGAGGCTGAGCTGGATGAGCAGATCCAGAACCCACTGCCTCTTCTCCCTCTCCTTCCCCTATCCCAGAAGAAATGGGGACGTTGCAGGTCATGGGACATCCCCAAAAGGGCTCTGTCTGTCCATGTGGGGACTTCCCAGCTGCTCCCTCACTGCGGTTATTCAGAGTTTTCAAAGTCACCCAGTGCATGTCCCAGCTTTGGGCTCCTCTTTGTTTAGGGGCCTTTTGGGACAGGCTGAACAAAATCCAGTTGGCTGCTTCAGAGCTCTGGGGGGGAAAACAGACATAAATAATTGTGTGACTGATTTATTTTTTTTTGCTGAAAGGTCCTGGAAGGGATGGGAGGTGGGAAGGATGCTGAGCAAAAAGTGCCCTGAACCTCGTGCGTGCCCGACTTGGCTCTCGGTGGGCTCAGAGGGGATCTGTTCCTCCTCGTGAGCCAAAAAAACCCTTGATGAAAATGCCAAGGATTTAAATCTTCAGAACTTGGAAAGGATTAGATAAATTTTCCTCAAGCCCTCTTTTCTGTGTGTGCCATGCCTGGAACTTCAGATGGCGTTGCTTTAGTCACACAGTTCAACCTTCCTGACTCCGGGATCTTTGCTGCGAGGCTTGGATTAACCATCGGTCCCTGCCTTGCTCCCTCTCTTCTTACTGAGCCAAGTGCTTAAGCACAGAATCAACTGCAATATATAAATTTATTCCCTCAAAACGAATGGGAAAGAATCGGGTGGGTTGTTTACAGCAGCACCCCATAAACTCCCATTGCACCTCCTGGGTGTGAAAAGGGCCAGGCGCCCTCCCGTGGGATTTGGGGGCTGTCCGGAGGTGAGGGCTGAGCACTGACTGCACATTCCCATCTCACCAGGGGCTTCTCCCCTTGCTCTTCCCACTGATACTCCCACCTTGAGTCCTTCCTGCCCAGCTGGAGAAAGGGAGAGGAGGTGCTGGCACCAGGCAGGAGGGTTGGATTAATTTTGGAGACACCCCCAGGAAAACCCCCAGGAATGTTGTGGCTGCAGGAGCAGGAACGCCACAGCCTCTTGTTGGACCCTGACTCCAGGGCTGGGGTTGATCCAGCGACTCTTGTGTGCATCCAAAACGTGAGTGCACAGTTACTTTGCAAATCCAGCACCTTGGAGATGTCCCACAAAGCCTCTTCACCCCTCGCTGAGTGGGGTTTGAAGCTGAGACTCCTCAAACTTGTTTTGTGCAATGGAGTGGGAAAGGGCTTGGGAGGGATGGGAGCTCACAGGTGGAGGAGGAACCCCTGAGGATGTGCCAACCCAGAGGGCAAAGCTTGAAATGCCTCCTGTGGTAGCCCTGGGTGCTCCTCCCTGCTCAGAGAAGTGTCCTGGGAAGAAATCACCCAAGAAAGGATCTTCCCTCCTATCCAAAAGTGGTCAAAACCATCAGCCCTGGTGATGTATCCCAAAAACGAGTGTCTGGGATGGGCTCTGGAAGGAGAAACTGGGTTGTTTGTCCCCAGCAGTGTCCTCTGGTGAGCTCAGGGCTGGGGAAATGCATCAGGAAAGTCAAACTGGGTTGTTTTTCCCCCTCTCCAGTTCCCTTGTTTCTGTTACCAAAAAAAAAAAANNNAAAAAAGGTATAATTCAGGTATTTTTAGAAACTTATTCAGCATCTATGAAAGGTGACCAGCCCAGGCTGTGTCGTTGCTCCTGGAATAATGCTGCCATGTGGGAATTACCTCCGGCTTCTGGGATCAGCAGCTGTCCTGAGATGAAACGAGTCAGGAGGGCTTAAAATAGCTTGGAGAGGGTTATGTCATCCCACTAAAAAGCAACGGAGAAGGGGGGAGAAAAAGGTCTCAAACTCCACGACCTCTATAATGTGGTGACTCCAGAAATTCCCTGAGCCTGTATCCCTTACCTGAGATTTATCCCAAGATGATGCATTCCTGTTTTGGAAAGACACGGTGGGACAGCAAGAAGTAACGGTGCTGGGTGGGAA
Organism: Scytalopus superciliaris; assembly: GCA_013400415.1. Classification (NCBI taxonomy): domain Eukaryota; kingdom Metazoa; phylum Chordata; class Aves; order Passeriformes; family Rhinocryptidae; genus Scytalopus; species Scytalopus superciliaris. The sequence continues at coordinate 1,229,446 of VXBX01009908.1, forward strand.
GGAGAGGAATTGAACTAAAACAAGCCTATAAAATATTTCCCATTATCCCTAATATTTCCCAACATCCCTAATACTTCCCAGTTCCTGCCACTGGGTGCATAAAAGTAGAATTTTCGGACAGGTTTTCCCCCTGTCCAGAGGCACCAAATCTGTCTCTGTTCTTTATTTAATGCTTCCTGATGGTGTTCAGAGCGGGATGGATTTTTCCAGCCTGGGACAGATGCTGAACCGGCTGTCCTGCTCTCCTGGGATTTCAAAGGGCACATTTCCTCAGCGGTAAAGAACTTTAGGGTAACTTTAAGTGATATTAAAATGAATTTTAAGCGGGAGAAGACACTTCCTGCTGGCAGATGGAGCTTAGACAGGAGGGGAGCGGCTGGAGCACGGCACGGACTGGGATCTGAGCTACGGGGTGGCACCTTAAGGGATGCAAGGACAACCTGGCCAAAAAACCCCAGATTGCTGCCCTAATTCTGTGCAGGTTCTGATGGCTTTGTTGGGTTTGTGATCCCTGGGCAGGGCTTTTTGCCTTGCTGGAGGATGGAGCTCAGAGGAGCAGTGGTGGGAGCAGGACCAGCCTGCTCTGGGCTGTAGCAAGCACTGAGTGTCCCCTCGGCTTTCTTGCTCTATTTTTAACTTGATTTGGGGGTTTTTTTTGGTGCATTTGTGAGGTCTTGAGTCCTCAGAATGAGCACTGCACCTCCTTTAGTTAGCTGAATTTGCTCCTTCCCCCTGCTACATCTAAGGACCAGCCCTGCTGAGCCATGAAAGCATCCAGAGCTGGAATCAGGTCCCCAGGAGACACCACAAGGTGAAACATCACCCCGTTCCCACCTTCTCATGTTATCAGTGCAAGGCTAAGGCAGGGCAAATAAAATCTTTGCTCCTAAGCCACGTTTTCCAGTTGCTGGGCTGTGACTTGTGTCTGTGGCAGCAGCTTTAGGCAAAGAGGAGGTTGTGAACACATCTTGAAATGATTTATTTTTTTTTTGGGGTAGTTTTCCTGACCCCAAAAAGCTTTAGGCTTTTCCCCACTCTTTACCCCACAGTGGGTATCCTCCTCCTGCTTGCTGCAAGGATAAAAGGGGGGGAAAACCCCCATGTTTTGGGGGGCAGAGGCTTGAAATTATTTTTTTTTTGGGGTAGTTTTCCTGACCCCAAAAAGCTTTAGGCTTTTCCCCACTCTTTACCCCACAGTGGGTATCCTCCTCCTGCTTGCTGCGAGGATAAAAGGAGGGGAAACCCCCCCTCCATGTTTTGGGGGGCAGAGGCTCAATCCCTAAATGCCTGAGGGCTCAGCCTTGTGGAGTGTTTGGCCGTTCTGTTTCCTCCTCATTTGCAGGTGGAATATAAATCAACGTTTTCAGGACAGGGGAAAGCTGAGCCGTGCTTGGGAGGGGGGGGTGTTTGGAGTTGTCCGAGCGGATCAGAGCGGCGTGTTCTCCTTTTCCCTTTGAACAGATCTGTCTCATCGTGCTGCTGCAGCACAAAATAAAAAGAAAAAACAACCAAACCCAGAGCCCAACCAAACGGCTTTTCAAAGGAAACAATCACCTCGTGTGGTTCCCACCTCGGGAAGGAGCTTGTTCCCTTTTGTCTCCCAAGTAAATGCCGGTGAAAACAGCCTGTTCCCCCCTGGAAGAGCATTTCCCAGCAGGAATACGTAGAGACAGGAGGATTTTTTAGCTGGCTTTTTATCAGGGTGAGTTAAATTCTCTGGAAAATGTCACCTTATGTGACTTTGCAAGGTCTGGCCAGGCTGATGGTGCCAGGGAGCAAAGCCAAGCCCTTGGATGTGGCTGCTGGGTAATGTCACCTGGGTGGAGTGACCTTGGCTCCGGTGCCCGCAGGTCCCTTGTGTGGGATCTGCTGCAGGCCAGGCTGAGGCAAAGGCTGGGTAAAAAAAAAGCAGGTTAAAAAAGCTCTGGCCAGCCCAAAAAGCAGGTCTGGATGGAAAAATACCCTTGGTTTCCTTTTGGGTTTGAGCAGGAGGATGAAGGATGCTGAGGTGGGGGGTGGTGTGTATGGGCAGTGGCCTTTTATCAAATTGGGATGTCTCCAGTGTATCTGGGAGGGCCCAACGTGCTCTGGGTGGTGTTTTTGTGCTCTTTTCCTCTCAGCAGAACTGAAACCTGCTCTCTGACATCAGAAAGGTTAAGATCAGTGTCCCCTTCCCCGGGTTGCCTGGGGAAATGGTGTTTCACCCCGTGCCAGGAGGAGCTGAGGCTCTGGAGACCCCCCTGAGCGTTAAAGGCTGGGGGTTGGATCAACACCTTCCTCCTGGAGAGCTGAGCTGCAGCTCAGCTCTGGCTCAGTCAGGATGGGGGGGTTTGGTCAGTGTGGTCAGGAGAGGCTTCAGGTGGTGCTTTGTGGCAGCATCTGATGGTCCATGGGGGGACCAAGCTGGGCTTTGGAGCCCAATTCATCTCAGAAACCACCTCCTTCCCTGTGCTGTTCCCCCCCAGCTCAGCAATTAGGGCTGCTTTCCACAGATCCATGAGACAGTTAAGACCTTCCAGGATGTCTTCTGTGGGTTGAGTTAGTCAAGGAGGTTAAACCAGGGGGTTTTGATCATGTAGTTTGTGGATCATCTCACTGTCAAGTGACCCAACAGCAAAGCTGTTCACTGAGTTGTAAGGAGTGTCAGAGGGGATCGAGGTTGCTCCAAGCTTGGGCTGGAGTTTGATGCTGAGTGATGAGAACTGGGACAGGTCAGGGCTGGATGGAGAAATCAGGGAAAGATTATTTAGGGCACAATTCTCTGCCAGCTTGGGAGGGAGGGGACAGCAGCTGGGTGCTGGGGAAAAATCCCCCTACGGTTTCCCTGGTCCTCTGGGTGCTGCTGATGGCTCAAGTGGGTATTTGGCCCAAACAACCATCATGTAGGTCCCCCTGGGGAATGTGGGAGCTGGGAAAAGTGGGACAGGGTGTGCTCTGATGGTGAGATCTTGGGCACTGGGCAAAGGCATGGCAAACTGCTGAGTTCTTGAGGCTCGAAACGAGGTCTCATTCCTCCCCTCTGCCCAAGCCCTCCTTTAATGGGAACATGCAGTGAAACAAGAGTCGTTAAAACTCTCCTTGCACCAAGGCTTTTGATCAGGGAAGTATTAATTACGTTCAAAAGCAAAGGAGAAGGACTAATGAAGGGGAGATCAAAGGGAATGGGGAGCAGGCAGAGTTTGGAAGTGGAGCTCACTGTGGGGGCCGCTCTGCAGGGACCTGCCCCGGCAGCTGCTCAGAAGGTCCTTGCCGTTGCCTGGACTGTCAGAGGTGGTGGGGCATCCACCAGAGGCTGATCTCCACCAGGCAGCCCTCCCTGGAGTGACCTTGGCTGCCAGCCGTGCAAATCAGGGGATCAGAGGAGTGGTGATTAATGATTTAGCTGGGGAACGGCACGAGGCTTTGCAGCTCGTGGCCCAGAAAGGCAACGTTGGCTCCGAGGAGCTCGTGCAGCACATGGACACTGGGCAATGCCCTGGGGAGGGAGAGGACCAAGGGATTGGGCAGGGGGTGAGGGAAAAGACAATATTGGCACAAGAATAAATGTGAAAAACCCAATGGAGATATATTTATGTTGGAAATAGGGGGGAAAAAAGGTATAGAGGATGGGCAAACACAAAGCTGCCATGATGGACAGATGCTCTCAGGGACAATTCCTCGGTGCTGGGAGCGGGTGTCGCCTGATAATTCATTTGCTACTTGATGGAATAAAAATGCAAATATTTGCCTGGATGAATCGTATATGGCCACGGGGGCTGGTTGAATAATGAAGTGCTTGCACACAGATACTTTATCCATTAGCTGGCAGGAGATAGTAGTGGGGTAACCCATTTGGGAAGATGATTTGACCAGCAATGGGAGCTCCTGGAGCCATATGGGAGAATAGTGAGATAATCACAGAGTCATAGAATGGCCTGAGATGGAAAGGACCTTAAAGATCATCTTATTCCATGCCCCTGTCATGGGCAGGGACACCTTGCTCTGGACGAGATTGCTCCAAGCCCTGTCCAACCTGACCTTGGACACTTCCAGGCATGGGGCAGCCACAGCTTCTCTGGGCAGCCTGTGCCAGGGCCTGCCCACCCTCACAGGGAAGAATTTCTTCCCCCCTTGTCCTGTCACTCCCTCTTTATCAGTGTGAAGCCATTCCCCCTTGTCCTGTCACTCCAGACCCTTGTAAACAGCCTCTCTCCATCTTGTGGGCTCCTTTCAGGTCCTGGAAGGCCACAGTTAGGTCACCCCAGAGCCCTCTCTTCTCCAGGCTGAACAATCCCAATTCTCTCATCCTTTCCTCATAGCAGAGGGGCTCCAGCCCTCTGATCATCTTGGTGGTTTCTGCTGGACATGCTCCAGCAGCTCCACATCCTTGTGCTGTTGTTCCCCAGGGCTGGAGGCAGCTCTGCAGGTGGGGTCTCACCTGAGGGGGCAGAGGGGCAGAATCCCCCCCT